>WBNM01012138.1:157761-263771 GCA_013399055.1 Ramphastos sulfuratus
CCCCCTCCTCACAGGAGGTAAAATCTTATAAATATTTACGGCATGGTTACTCAGAAAAACTGTTCCTGCCCCTTTATAGACAAACCACAGACAGATCACAATTACTAAGCATCTATGTCAGTGAAGCGCTGTCATTTTGATATAAACTACAAATTTTGAGGGGGTAACATTTCATGTAAACATGAGAAGGAATTTTTTCACTGTAAGGGTGACAGAACAATGGCACAGGCTGCCCGGGGGGTCACGGAGTCTCTCTCTCTGGTGATATTCAAAATCAATCTGGACACACCGTCCCTGGAGGTGTTCAAGGCACGTTTGGACGTGGCACTTGGTGCCATGGTCTAGTCTCGAGGTCTGTGGTAATGGGTTGGACTTGGTGATCTTTGAGGTCTCTTCCAACCTTGCTGATACTGTGATACTGTGTGTGATATGATATAGGTGATCCTGCTCTGGCAGGGGGGTTGGACTGGATGAGCTTTTGAGATACCTTCCAGCCCCTGACATTTTTTGACTCTGTGAAATGTTTACCTAGGGAAGCCCCAGGTTCTGTCACTCTTCCAGTAAGGTAAGATCTATTTACTACCAGTTGAAACCTAGCTATGTCTAGGGTACAAAAAACAAACTCTTGTCTCTCTCATGAGTTTCCCAGCTAACTCAAATAGAGCCAGAATAAAATCACAGAAGCACAGAATTAATCAGGTTAGAAAAGACCTTCAAGATCATCGAGTCCAACCTAACACCTTCTTAACTAAACCATGGCACTAAGTGCCTCATCCAGCCTCCTTTTAAACACCTCCAAGGATGATGACGACTCCACCTCTCAGGGTAGCCCATGCCAATGCCAATCATTCTTTCTGTGAAGAACTTCTTCCTAACATCCAGCCTAAAAGATATCAATGTGCTACTAGGCAGCAGGAAGCATGAAGGGGGGGAAAAAAATTAAAAGCTTTTACTGCTTAAGGCAGATGTAAACCAAATTTTCCCTGTGAGGTAGTAAAGCAGTTACTAAACTGGCAGAAAGCAATCCAAGTCCATTAATGCCATCCAAGGATGCACTGAATAATTTAGAGAAAGAAAGCTACGATGCTGTGCAGCAGCACAAATGACATGGCTCGGTACCAATTATTATCTTCATCATTGCTATTCCCCCCCTTTCAAGGTATTCTTTGCAGGTCTTATTTTAATCATGTAAATTTCCTCTTCTCTCAGGTAGGTTATTTTATACAGTGCTTAAACAGGAAATTAAAAACATTCCCAACGAAATTCACTGTTTTCATGATATCTTCCTCTATCATCTTATACTCACAGAATGAGCCTTTTCTCCTGCTCTGCATTTTCAAAGGTGAAGAATGGGAAGGATCCTTGAAAGAAGCTCAAAAAATAAATTAAAAAAAAAAAAAAAAGAAAGATAGAAAAGAAAAAAAATCTGTGCTGATAGGTTTATTTTTAGATGAATACTCAACTGTTTCTCATTTGTGCATTCTGGCTTTATTCCACAGGTTATAGAGGGTACCTATTGTCCCTCTCTTTTGTTAGCACAAGCAAATTGCTTCTTTTTATGACATCCACACAAGGATGCTGCCTGGTTCAAGGTACTGAATACAGTCTAGAATTTAAAAAAAAAAAAAAAGAAAAAAAAAGAAAAGAAAAAAAAACCCAAAGAACCAACTGTTTCCACAAATTTAAAAATCCTTTCATTAGGGCAAGTGAAAACCTATATTAAATCCGCAGGGCTTTACTCAGTCCTCTAATATAAAGAAATGCAAACCAACAACACCAACCAGATAACATAATAGATAATTTAAAGATACATTTGCCAGTCTGAGTTACTTCCTACCCTGAATTTTCAGCTATTGATCTATCCATATGGTGATACTGTAACAGTTAAAGCTTTGGAGTCCTCTCTCCTGAGTGAACTTTCTGTGTGAAGATTCTGCATTATGGCCATGATGTTGCTTTCAGATTACTGAACACATCCAATGCCCTCTGTGTAAGAACAAGGCTTGCCTTGATTTCTGATTTGGACCAAGCAAGGAACATTCTTGATGACAGTTTTCCACATGCTTCCATTTATTGTGCTTGGATTTGGTTCTCAGAGCACACGAAGGAGTTTTCTCTGGGATGAAACTAAACCAAAGGCACACTCCAGCACACTCCTGTTGGGGTTTCTACCTTTAAGACCAGATTAGAGCTGGTCTGAAGCAAGCCCCCTGACATGCTCATTATGTGGATGCTGGATCACCAGAACCAACTGTTTTGCTCTGAAGACAGTGAGGGTGAGGTCTAGACTGCTCATTAGTGTGTACTTAGTGTACCTCATTAAACTCACATCCTAAGATAATGATACTTTCAGGAAATGATCCGCACAGGTAAGTGGGTTTGTTAGTGTCAAGGGCACTCATGGGCACACTTACATACCCATTGCCTGAAGCATTTATAGAAATCTAATTGCCTCTTATTGTATTCTGTGTTCTAGGCCTGTTAACAGAAATACAATGCAAGTCAAAAAGGCTAAGGAAAAATGTGAAACAGCCCCCAGATCAGACAGTCAATGAAGACAATGAAGGCCATGACATGAAACAAGTGACATCTACAACTAAAATATATAGGGTAAGAAAGTTCTTGTAACAGCGATGTTTGAGCTAAGTGTGGCTAGTGAATACAGAGTATTTGCAAACCCTCTGGAGCTGTCTTTGTTAATTAAAACCCCTCTCTCCCACCAAGTCAAGGAATTTCCTTGAATATAGAAGTAGTCCTAATATTCGTTAGTCAAAACTCAGTAAAACCCCTACCAAATCCATGAAATATTTTTTTCTGTGACACATAGATCAGCTATATATCACATATGGTGAAGTGTGATATTCAAATTTGAACATACTTTGCTAAACATTTCTTTATTTCTAATGATAAACCACACAAGCTCATGCAGTTTAGAAACACTCTTCACTCTCTCCCCTGTACACTCCTATAGAAATCTGTGACTCGCAAACTTCTCGTCTGCTTGGTCTTCAAGCGTGGGAAATAATGTTACAGCTTTTGCCTGAAGAAAGATGTTAGATCATTTCTATTACTGCATTTCATGATGGGTTTTTGTTTTTGTCAGTATAGGAGAAAGTAGAATTTACCTCAGAACAGCAGAATCTTCTTGATTACATCATGGACTCATACAGTAAACAACAAATACCACAGGAAGTGTCAAAAAAACTAGTAAGTACATGCATTAGTTTTTGAGATGAGGATAATGAAGCAGAGGATTACACAGCAGAAAATATTTGTATATTTGTATAAGTAGGTGTAGTAAGTAGTAGAGCAAGCTATAAGTGGAAGCTTACAGCTTTACAGCACAATTTGAGTTCCACTTGCAGCTAAGCTTCCTTTTTATAGAGACACCAGCCGGGAAGCTTGAAAATACGTCTTTTAATGCAGATTGCAAACATTTTCCAGGTTTGGATTTCTATTTCATCCTCTCTCCTTTTCCTCTCTACTTTCTAGAAATTCTATTTTTTTTTCCCCCTGATTACTCACAGTTTTTGTGGTAGGATGGGAAAAAAGTCGAAAAATAGGGAAAGGAGGAAAAAAAGAGTTTAGAAGACAAATGTTTTCTCTTTTTTCCTACAGAAATGCCATTTCAATCTTAAAAATTAACCAAAACAACTGTAGAAAATTATTTCTGAAGTCACCTTTGAAAACTGAAAGAGAGACACTTGTAGAGTGAGAGCTAAATAACCCATAACTATCTCGTGGAACTGAAACCATTTAATGAATCTGTGACTCTATGAACTTATTTCCATGGGAGGCTGAGGAGTTCACAGGCAACAAATATATTAAAAAAGGAAATAAGCTGATGGATAGCAAGAGTTTTGGTTAATGTTATGGTACACACAGAACTCCTAGCTCCAGAAGGCATAGGAAGTTCCACATAAGCATGAGGAAGAATTTTTTCACAGTGAGGGTGATGAAACACTGGAACAGGCTGCCGAGGGGGGTTGTGGAGTCTCCCTCTCTGGAGATAACCAAGACCTGCCTGGACGCATTCCTGTGTGATCTGCTTTTGAGGCCCTGATCTTTTGTGATTCTGTGCAGCACCTAAATGATTAACTGCTAGATATGATGCTGAAAGACAGATGTTCCAGAGGAAAGGACAATGTCTATTTCTTTTATTTTATGTTGCCCTACAAAACACCTAGTTTTGACAACCACTGGAGACAAAATACAGTGTTAGATGGACTTCCTGCCTGATCCAGTCTGATAATTCTTGTATTTTATGCTCTTAGATGTGAAGTGACAGCAAATATTAACAGGCTTTGTCTGGTTTGCTTTTCAACAGTTACATGAGGAATTCAGTGCTGAAGGAAATTTTCTGATTTTGACAGAAATGGCTACCAGTCACGTGCAGGTTCTTGTGGAATTCACAAAAAAACTACCAGGTATATCCCCTGTGTTAGGGCAGAACTCATCAGTCCAAAGTTTTAATGCCTTTCAGCTGCTATTTGTCAATTGTTGTGTGTATTTTGAAGACTGAACGTGTCTAGACGACTTGTTTAATCTGGAGGGATGGCATTGAAGAGTCATGAAGATGATGAGGCAACTGGAGCATCGCTCTGAGTAAGAAAGGCTGAGAGATCTGGGACTATTTGTCCTGGAGAAGAGAGGACTCAGAGAGAGGACCTTATCAATGCTTCTAAATACTTAAAAAGTGGAGGTCATGAAGATGGGGCTGGGCTCTTATCAGTGCTGCCCAGCAACAGGACAAGGGGCAATGGACACAAAATGGAACCCACAAAGTTCCACCTGAACATGGGGAAAATCTTCTAGACCAGGCTGCTTGGAGGGGTTGTGGAGTCTCCTTCTCTGGAGGCTTTCAAAGCCCTGCCTGGATGTGTTCCTGTGTAACCTGCTCCAGGTGACCCTGCTTAAGCAGGAGGGTTGGACTGATGATCTCCAAAGGTCCCTTCCAACCCCCACCATTCTGTGATCCTGTGACTATAAAAATGCCTCCTCCTCTGACATGCTCACATTCTTCAGACACTCTCTAAAGAAAAGGTGCTTTGTGCTCAGAGCAATAATATGCTGAATAATTCACATTCTCCACTCTGAGATGTGACACACTGACTGTTGACAAACAAGTGCTCAGAGAAAGGGCCGTGTTGCTAGAGAGATTTTGTTTTCATATATCACTGCAACCCCAATAGTCTGCTTATAAACTACCACCTAATACTTACTTGAGCTGGGACTGTTAAGTTTGAAAAAGAGGAGGCTGAAGGCAGACCTCATTGCTGTCTACAACTATCTGAAGGGATGCTGTGGCGAGGCTGATGTTGGATTCACGGGTAACTGGAGACAGAACAAGGGGGAATGGCCTCAAGCTGAGACTGGGCAAGTTTAGATTGGACATTAGGAAAAAGTTTTTCATGGAGAGAGTGGTCAGGCACTGGAATGAGCTGACCAGGGAGGTGGTTGAGTCACCAACCATGGAGGTGATTAAGGGTGGTTTGGATGTTTTGCTTAGGGCTATGGTTTAAGGTGAACCTTGTAGAGGAGGGTTCTAGGTTGGACTTGGTGATCCTGAGGGGCTTTGCCAACCTGGATGTTTCTGTGATTCTGTGACTCTATCATTTGCATTCATACCTTTGGAGCAAAATCATGACAACCACTGAATGGTGATCCTAAACAAGAGCTTTCCATAGTTAATGGCACCAACATTTATGGTCCTTGCATGGTGTGTCATGGACAGATGCAGAAAACCTGAGTTTATCACCAGTATTTTTTTAACTTCCAAGTTGGTGTTGCCTTGAGTGAACACTGGGCATGGTACAAGTTCTTTTAACTAAAGAAGGTGGATTGTAATGCTTAGCTGTGTGCAGATGTTATTTACCTGGCATTCCCATCATATGGACCCTTCCTCTGTGTGTTACAGACTTGCTTCAAAGCTTAGCACTGAAGTTGTAAGCATTTTTTTACACTGTCTGGGATACTGGTTTGCAGGAAATGAAGGCAGGAGTTTTGTAGTTGTATAATCTGTTATTTTGGGTGTTGATTTACAGTAAAACTGGCAGAATTTATCACCTTTTTCTTCCATTCTCTGCTGTATCTTTTTCTGTGCAGAGGTGAGTATACAGTAAGCACCTGCATTGGCAATTATGGGGAGAGCTTCCTATGAGCTTTAGCTCCTCATTCTCCTTCAGAGGAGCAGCTGTGTATTCCCACAAGTTATCAAAATTCTCCTGATTTCTTCTGTGAGTTTTAGTCTTTCCCCTCTAAAAAGAGATGTGCATATCTAAAGCACAGCAGGAAGCCTCTATATAAAGGCAAGGTGACTCCTGGTTTTTGCCATCAGAGCATGGGAAGGGCTGAACACAGTACTGCAGTGGGAAAGTCATATAGAGAGCTTTGGTGGGAACATAGTAGAAGATGTTAGGGAGCAGCATCAGGATGGACAAAATCCCCACTATTGACTATGCTATGCCCTAGATTTTGCTTGTCATGTTCCTCTTAAAGTTTCATGAACACTGAAATGAAAGTCTAATTCTCATGAACTTCAGTGAGGTCCAAATCTTTGTCAAGGTCAGGTTGAATGAGGTCTGGAGCAACCTGTTCTAGGGAAAGGTGTCCCTGCCCATGATAGGGATGTTGGAACTAGNTTTTCTGAAATCCGAGTTTCAATTTTCACAGCACTTGGCAGCCCAACTGACATCAACATCAAAGTTACACCTATGTGTAGCACCTCACCTGAAAGAACTTCAGGACAGAAAGCAGCAAGGACTTTTCTGCTGCTGCCTTACTTATGTCTAATATCCCCACAGGCTTCCAAACCCTTGATCACGAAGATCAGATTGCTTTGCTGAAGGGCTCAGCAGTAGAAGCCATGTTCCTCCGTTCAGCAGAGATCTTCAGCAGGAAGCTTCCTACAGGCCATACTGTCCTCTTGGAAGAAAGAATCCGCAATAGTGGTAAGTATCTTGTTCCTTGAGGAAAAAAAAAACCCAAACCATATCACTGCACTTCTGTGGCAGTGTTTTGCCCTCGGAAAGCTAGTAAAATTGTTTATTAGCACTGAAAGGGTTTTATCTGAATGCTGTTCTTTATATTATCTAGAACAAATCTAACTCAGCCTTGAGTCTAAAGGTCACAAGGTAAAGGTTTATTTATAAATACACGGCAGGGACTGCAAATAACTCTGTATCAAATAAACCTTCCAGTGATAAAGATGAAAGAATGGTGAAGAAGAAATGCCACCATTTAAAATTATTCCATATTTATGCCTTCAAAAGCAATCAAAGAAAGAAGGAAACAAATAAATAATTTTCAAGATGTTACTGGAGATGATTGAAAGGAGCCACCTATGCTTAGGGACAGTTTGGTAAAATGAAATCAGACTGCACAAGGTGCAGAGAAGATTTATAAGCATGGCATGGTCATAGATGCATAATATAGATTGTGTTGGAAGGGTTAAAGACAATCTAGTTCCAACCCCCCCGCCAGAGGCAGGGACATCTTCCATTAGAACAGGTCTCATCCAACTCAGCCTTGAACACCTCCAGGGAAGAGGTATCCAAAACCACCTTGGGGAACCTGTTCCAGTGTCTCACCACCCTCACTGTAAAGAATTTATTTTTAATCTCCAGTCTAAATCTACCCTTATCAAGCTTCAATCCATTCCCACATGTCCTTTCACCACAAGCCCTCATAAAAAGTCCTTTCACAGCTTTCTTGAAGACCCCCTTCAGGTGTTGAAAGGCTCCTCTAAGGCCTCCCCAGAGCCCTTTTTTTCTCCAGGCTGAACAGCCCCAGCTCTCTCAGCCTGCCCCCGCAGGGGAAGTGGTCCAGCCCCCTGATCATCTTCATGGCCCTCCTCTGGATGTTTCCTGTTGCTTAAAGTTCATTAAAAGCTCAGTGGCTATGATGAATTCTACTGGTACTAGATATAGACAGACTGCCCAGGGGGGTTGTGGAGTCTCCCTCTCTGGAGATATTCAAAACCTGCCTGGACACGTTCCTGTGTGATCTGGTATAGGTGATCCTGCTCTGGCAAGAGGATTGGACTGGATGAGCTTTTGAGGTCCCTTCCAGCCCCTGACATTCTGTGATTCTGTAATAATTACCAAAGGCCAAACAGGGCTGGAGGTGTTTGTTCCTTAATCAGGCAAAGTTGTATTTTGCATTGTTGCATATTCCTTATGCTCCAGAGATGCAATAATGAAAGTTTTTGCCTCTTCCTGTGTTGATCAGCAAACTTCATCCAGCTCTCAGCTACTTATCATTGAAAATTTAAGTGTAATAACAATTCTGAGTCACAGACTCTGCCTATATTATATATATACACACACACACACACACACATATGTATTCATTCTGGCTTCTGGCCTTTTTAATGATCTGAAGGCAAAGAGACAGAACATTTAATCATAATATGAGTCATAGAAGTAGGCTGAAATTCAGTTCTGAAACTTAAAATCAGTGATGTGAAGATACTACTGATGCATACAAAATTGGGCCAGTACTTACCTTTGAAACCCTTAAAAGAGGTAAGAAACTTGAGAATAACTTGCTTGCTGAAGGTATGCATTTAGTTTGGCATAGCACACTGATTTTTAAGCTTATAGTTTGTAGCTTTTTTATAGTTTTTTTCATTTGTTACAAGAGGTTATGGTTTGATGGATTGGAAATGGTGGCTTCCAGAATGATATGAATGTTTTCTGGTCTAGTTCTGCAGCAGAGAAGTATGCCAAGAAGGCTAGAGAGACTGTAATCAGTTGTCATAGATCCAAATGTCTTCATTAGGTGTTTTTTTTACTGAATTGTAACCTAAATTTTTGACAAAAAATAGATCTTAGATAAATTAATCCATATGAATGCACAATTACTGAAGCTTCTCTCCTCTTTTTTTCACATACACTTCACTGAAAAAGACTAAGTGCAGCAAACTGACACACCCTGCAAACACAAGAGAGAGCAGCAGAGGAAATGCAGTGATAGTTAAGTAAGAGCTTAGCTGTGATAAAGAAGCACATTGCTGAAAGAAGCAGCTCCTAGCAAGGTCCTAAGCACTGTCAGGCCATCAGCCATAAATTATTGCTGTTAATCAGAACCTCTGTCCACACTTTTGTGAGGTGCAGACAAATGCCTGAATGTCACATAAGTCCTACTGTCAAACTCTGACATCTGTATCCATAAAATCAGAGAGGGTGGTAAGGATCCTGCCTAAAAGTCACAAGCTGTCCAGACTTCTGCCACCTGCCATCATGTCTACTTCCAAGCTGCTTTCATCTATTAATATTTATGTCTTCAGCAGTCTGATCGTATGGAAGAGAGTTTTTTTTCTGTGATAAAGAAGCCAGAGATCTGGTGGTGATGACCTTTAAGCACCGTCAGTATTCATTTTTATTCTCATGCTGATGAGGTGTATTTTTCTTGAGCACATTATTCAAGTCCTGGTGTATCTCAGTGACTGCCTTTGTTGCTTCCCTGATGGTCTTCCTCCATAAAGCGTTAGGGAAATTCTGTCATTAGCTGCTCCTGAGACTGAAATCCTCTTCTACTCACTCTAACAGTGAGAACTCATGAGAAATGTAGACATTTTATTTAATGTCAGTGAAAGCTTGTGCCACTTACTCATTTGATGCTTCACTACACACATACCACATTGTGACTGATTGACTCACTCTGTGAAATCTGCTGACATCCTGGCCATTTAATGCTTAATTTCTTTCTGTTGTTTTGAAAGCAAATTTTCCTCATTACCAAGCAGTACAATATTGTAAAAAAAAAAACATTGCTGAGATACTGAGTGTTTTCTCAGTGAGGATTTGTAGCTTGTTTTTTCATAAGGACACTGTCTTTCAGGAGTCATGAAGGGACAGATTTTCATTCCAGCCTTTAATTCTACTGATTTCAGTATTAGGGAATAAGATGCTAGCTGATATGGACAAGACCAGAAGAATCTGGACCAGATTTTTCGGTTGACAGCAAGATATTTGACATTGGGAAATATATTGTTAGCTTCCTGGATGGGTTACAGGGGCTGAAGTACAGTGAAATCCAAGGAAAAAAAAAAACCAAAACAAAACACCATTTCAAACCACTGGCAAAAGGCCACCTTTTCCTCTTGAATGTGGGATACAAAGTTCCCACTGATTTGGATAAGAGATTCCTGCAACCAAAGGCAAAATTTGACACCTAACCACTTCCATTGCCTTTGACTATAACCCCATTGTGCTGGGGTTTGTGCAGAGAAACAAAATTAACTGAACTTCACTGTAGAGTCTGAAGTGTTTAATTCTCAAAATGGTCACAGAAGCACTGAATAGTTTTGGTTGGAAAAGACCTTTAAGATCATGGAGTCTAACTGTTAACCCAGCACTGCCAGGTCACCACTAAACTGTGTCCCTCATCACCCCTTCTCCATGGCTTTGAAACCCCACCAAGGATGAGGAATCCACCACTGCCCTGGGATGCCTGGGCCAGGCTGTTAAAACCCTCAAGGGGAAGAAATTGTTTATGTCCAACTTAAATCTCCTCTGGGACAACCTGAGACTGCTACCTCTTGTCCTGTCATTTGCTCCTTGGGAGAAGGAAAAGGGTAAAGGGTGAGGGCCAGGAAGATGGAGCCAGGCTCTTCTTGGTGATGCCTGATGACAGGACAAGGGGCAATGGGTGGAAGCTGAAGCATAGGATGTTTCATTTAAACATGAGGAGGATTTTTTTTTCCCTGTGAGAGTGACAGAACACTGGAACAGGCTGCCCAGGGGGGTTATGAAATCTCCCTCTGGAGATTTTCAAAATGCACCTGGATGCATTCCTGTGTGATCTGGTATAGGTGATCCTGCTCTGGCAGGGGGGTTGGACTGGAGGAGCTTTCAAAGTTCCTTCCAGCTCCTGACATGCTATGATTCTATAAAGCGACTGACCTTCAGTGACTACAACCTCCTTTCAGGAGCTGTATGGAGACAATGTCTGCCCTCAGTCTCCTTTTCTCCAGGCTGAACAACCCCAAGTCCCTTAGCTGCTCCTCACAAGACTTGTGATCTAGACTTTTCATCAGCTTCATTGCCCTTCTCTGGACCCACTCCTCAATGTCTTTCTTAGAGCGAGTGGCCCAAACTGAATGCAGAATCTGAGGTTTGGCCTCACCGGTGCCCATTACAAGGCTATGATCCCTGCCCTGGTCCTGCTGGCCATACCATTGGTTACCCAAGACAGGGTGCTGGTGGTTTTCTTGGCCACCAGGGCATACACTGACTCATCTTTAGCTGCAGTCGACCAAGCCCCTCGAGGTCCTTTTCCCCAGGGCAGTTGTGTACATCCAGGTGGAAGGAGGCACTCACCATCCTGTGACCTGACCCAAAATTGACACACTGCCCAAAACATTTAGAAACTAGGACCACTTTAAATTGCAGAATATAGCAAAGAGCTTTCACACACAGTGCTCCACAGTCTACCACACTGAGTTAGCCAGTGCTGTGCTCCTGAATCACAAATGAAGTTGTTAAAAGTGTTTAAATCATATCTGCAGAGTTATTTCATACCCATGAAAACAGGAACAGATGTCAGGGGAAGCAGTCTCTTTTCTTCTGCATAAGTGTGTTTCTCCAGGCCAGCACCTTATTTAGACTCAACCTGCTCAAGATAGTGCAGATGCTGCTGCTGTGTGCCAGACCTCGCTGTCTCCTGACTGCAGGCACTTAGTCCATGACCAAAGGGTGGTGTGTGGCGAAGTCATCTGCATCCTCCTTGCAGGTTTCAGTTGTTCATAATTATTTGTTGATTTGGGGGTTTTTTAACCCGAGGTTTCTTGGCTCGCAATGATGGCTTCATGGTGGCTTTTGAGAGGATGGGGTTTTGCTGTTCTGACTGTGAGTTCCCCTTGCACGTGTGAACTTCTTATTTAAGTTGGTCATTTAACATCTACAGGATGATAACAGAGAGGTCACATGCATGTGCTTTGGTATATCTTTTCCACTGGCTATGTTTCCTCCTTTTAGAGTGAGTTTGGTCAGTGTTTAAAGAGCCAATGAATAACTTATAAGAGAGAGCTCATAAGCAGCATGTAAAGTAGTTCTGGTAGATGAAACACTGTGAAAGATAATTAATTTTGGAGTAATTATTTTTTTTTCATAAAGCAGCTACTAATACATGCTTGGCTTCATATCCACTGGCACCTCTATGTTTATCAAGAAAAAAAGATGTCTTTATCCATATTAATCAGGCAGTGCTAGTTACTGTTAATTAGTACTTATGCTCAAGATTTCTCCTTGCAATAGATTAAGATATCCTATTTCACCAAGGAGCCACAAGAGAGAATACTGTCTCAAAACCAAGATGGCAATACTGGCACCACATCAAAATCACATTAAATCCCATTAGGAAAAAAAAAAAACAAAACTATTCCAGGATTACATTAACCAGATAATTACTTATGGCCCGAAACTGCAAACCTTATGAAAGCAAGTCAGCTTCAATTCTAAGAGAAATCATAGGAACAAAACCCCAAAAAAAAAAAAAAAAAAAGCAAAGTCTAAAGTGTTTTAAGCTACAGATAGGAATGAAGCTGTGCAAGAAGTTGAGGGATGCTGAATGAATAATGCTCGTGGGTTTAAATCTGCACCACTCAAATGCTGCAAGTAAAGCTGCTGCCTCCCACTGACTGTGCTGGTGTTTACAGCCAACCGTGTACTAACCATAGTGAAATCAGTGGGATGAATCACCTACACCCGAGGTAGCCAGAACCAAGTGTGAACTGAACTTGTACTAGTCATTAGTGTAAATATTGCTTTAGATCAGACACTTTTCAGCAAAACTCTGAGTGAAANAGTCTAGTCTGGGTGAATTTATTGGGGGGAGGCAGGTAACTCCCAAACCATCACATCTTATTCTTCCAAACCATCACATTTATTCTGCAGATGATAGAGTTGGGCTGGTGGTTAGGCAGAAATCTCAGTAATTCAGAATGATGCACAAGATAGTATGAAGGAGGCGAATGCTCTTATTGCAATAATGCTGTTTGAAACAAAAGTTTTAAAACTTCCTTGATGAAAATTAAGGAGGCACCACTAATACTGACCAGAAAGCTCTGAAGTACTGCACAGGGCCTTTGCCTGATGTTTATAAAGAGGGTTAGACAGAGCTAACTTCTCTGTTCTCAATGAGGCCAGAAATATAGCTTTATCTGCTTAGCAGGTTTTTTTTTCCCTTACTTTTGGAGTATGATTTGTACTATTTTGAAAAGTCATGCAATTAATTTCTGCTCTAGCCTTTCCACCAAATCGCCTTTAATTCTTTTTCAGATAACAAGAATTGAAGTGACAACATCTTGTACAGTAGATAAGGGGAAAAAAAAAAAAAAGGCAAGAACTATAAACATCTGTTTCCTGCTTTTTTGGGGCTTTCAAGTGGAGCTCATTAAATCCAAATTGCAGCGTTTAAAACGAGATTAGAAAACAGCCCCCTCTTGTGATAGAACTGTGGTTTCTGCAACATGCATACAGAACGATGACACAACAGGGAACTCCAGCACAGATGGGATAAGGGCAAAAATAATAACCAAAAAACCCAATCAAACAAGCAAACAAAACCCACAAAACAAACAAAAAAAACCCCAAACAACTGAACAAACAAAATACCCCAAACGAACAAACAAAAAACCCACAACTATTATCTTGGCTTAAAAATTGCTAATTTTACATGGTTTTGTTCATCATTATCATCTGACATATACCTATTCAAGAGAGACAGGGACCTGCTGGAGAGACAGTCCAGCAGAGAGCCACAAGGACGACTGGGGGACTCTTCCTTACGAAGAGAGACTGAGAACCCTAAGGCTGTTTAGTCTAGGGAATAGAAGACTGAGAGGGGATCTGAACAATGCCTATAAATATCTGAGGGGTGGGTTTCAAGTGGCTGGGGCCAATCTCTTTTCACTGGTCAGCTGCAATAAGACAAGGAGAAACAGCTACAAACTGGAACATAGAAGGTTTCAGCTCAACATGAGGAGAAACTTCTTTACAATGAGGGTGACAGAGCCCTGGAGCAGGCTGCTCAGAGGGGTTGTGGAATCTCCTTCTCTGGAGACTTCAAAACCCACCTGGATGCATTCCTGTGCAGACTACCCTAGATGATCCTACTTTTGGCAGGG
Organism: Ramphastos sulfuratus; assembly: GCA_013399055.1. Classification (NCBI taxonomy): domain Eukaryota; kingdom Metazoa; phylum Chordata; class Aves; order Piciformes; family Ramphastidae; genus Ramphastos; species Ramphastos sulfuratus. The sequence continues at coordinate 171,893 of WBNM01012138.1, forward strand.
GGGGGATTGATCTCAATGATCTCTGGAGGTCCCTTCCAACCTCTAATAGTCTGTAATTCTGTGATTTCAAAGTTCTGTTCCATTGTGTTGCTGAAATATCCCTTTTTACTTCCTTTCACTTCTGCTTTGTTTTATTTCTGCATTTGGAGTACAGTAATGCAGAGCAGCTCTCTGATGTGATTACATCTGCTTCTGTATCTATACTCACCCATCCATGCTTTAGTTTCCTAAAGCCTGCGTATTATCTTCTGGGGTGAGGACTGTTGTGCTACATGCTTCATGCTTACACAGTGCCTGAACCACTGAAGGCCTGAATTAGTTATTCCACACCCTGTTCATCAGCATCATTTTCATCCCACTTCTGCTATGCTGAACAACAGGACTTGAGGAGCTTTGTGGTCAGCAAAACAATGAATTCATCCAGCTGAAAACTAGCCTGACCCAAGAAAACCCCAAACAAACAAAAAATATAAAAGAGAGAAGGAAAAACCCAAATGATTTATATCAGAAGGTGCCAGTCTCTTTTTGGTGGTGCCCAGTGATAGGACAAGGAACAACAGGTATAAGCTGGAGCACAGGGGCTTCCACCTCAACATGAGGAGAAACTTCTTCACTGTGAGGGTGCTGGAGCACTGGAACAGGCTGCCCAGATTGGTTGTGGAGTCTCTTTCTCTGGAGACTTTCAAAACCCACCTGGATGCCTTCCTGTGTGGACTGCCCTAGGTGATCCTGCTTTGGCAGGGTTGATGGACTAGATGATCTTTCTAGGTCCTTTCCAACCCCTAACATTCTGTGATTCTGTGAGAAAGAAATGATGGGAGTCTTAGTCACAGTCCACTTCCGCCCATTTCCTGTCTGCTGCCAAGATGATCATACCCAGAGGCTCAATACCTTGCCCAGAGATGTCTAAAAATATCCACTTTGTCTTGGTTGTTTTCTCGTGTCATTGCTGAGCTATTCACATCCATGAAAGGAATTCATTTGCCCTGCTTTAGGGCTCAGATAGGCTTTTCCACTGCCCTCCTTCCCCACTTTTTCTTTTCTAGATTCATGCAAACTTTAAGACTTCGGTGTGCTATATTTATGTGTTACTTACATACTGTAGGAAACTTTATAGAATCATAGAATGGTTTAGGTTGGAAGGGAAATCAAAGATCATCCAGTTCCAACCCCCTGCCACAGGCAGGGACACCTCCCACTAGAACAGGTTGCTCAAGGCCTCATCCAATCTGATCTTGAACACCTCCAGGGAGAGAGCATCCACAACCTCCCTGGGCAACCTGTGCCAGTGTCTCACCACCCTCACTGCAAAAAACTTCTTCCTAAAATCCAGTTTAAATCTCCCCTCTGCCAGTTTAAATCCATTACTCGTCATCATGTCATTACAAGACCTTTTAAATAGCCTCTCCTCAGCCCGCCTGTAGCCCCCTTCAGATACTGGAAGGCTACTACAAGGTCTCCTGGAAACCTTCTCTTCTCCAGGCTGCAGAGCCCCAACTCTCTTAGCCTGTCCTCACAGCAGAGCTGCTCCAGCCCTCTGAGCATCTTCGTGGCCTCCTCTGGACTTGCTCCAATAGTTCCATGTACTTCTTGTGTTGGGGGCTCCAGAACTGTACACAGTACTCCAGGTGGGGTCTCATGAGAGCAGAGTAAAGGGTTTGTCATACTGGAAGGAACTTTGGCATTTAAAACTGCCTGAGGGAGAGGAGCAGCTCCCTTAAAGTTAACAGTCATGCATGTTCAAAAATTTAAATAGTAAATACTGATGCCCAGCAACCTAAACCTTGTAGAACTTCTGATGCTATGACTGTTCTTTGCTTTGTATAAAGCTCCAGCTGTGTTACTAATTTCCATAGGATGAGCTGATTCACATCTTAATTGAGTTGGGCTCTCCTCAATAGTGTTGAACTTGCTGCAAAAACAAGATTTGTGGTTTGTAATCTGAAATGAGCAGGGGATGGTCATGTCACATGTTTGAACACATCATTCAGCCACGAAATACACCACACCCTGCAACCCATACTTTCACTGTTGGAATACATAACTATTCCACTGATTGAAGTTCTCACTGTCTGTTTCCTAGTTAAGTCAAGGGACTTTGTTTCCTTTCTTTGAGTTCCACCTTGTGAGTTTCATTTTGAATTTCCCCTACTAGAGGCACTCCAAATCTCGCCAGTTATGGACTTCAGCTTTGTATTATATACAACACTCAGAAATCTGCATTATATCACACATTTTCCACATGGTTATATAAAGGCTTCTTCTCTTTGAACAGCTTAAGAGTAAAATGACAAGAAATCCTATAGCACCCATCTGTGGGAACAGAGGAGTCTGCCATCCTTTCAGTCAAGGAAGGCCAAAAGGCTCTTGCTACAGAGCCATTGGTTTGGATGTCTACAGCTCGTTGGTGCCATCATATCAGAGTGGCAAGCACTCATTGCCAACAGTCCACAGTGGCTGCTCTGAGTGACTCACACACCATTTTAAAGAAATCAATGTCACAGGACCTACTTCTCTTTTACACCAAAAAGCAGAATGGAGTAATATTTGTAAGTTAAGGCTAAGTAAGAACATTGTGATCTGATGACAAAGTCAGTAAGAGGAAGCCCCACTGGCATGATAACCCCAAAGGGTTTTGCTGATGGTGAATCACATGATCCCACCCTTCAGTTGGGCTGGATTTTAATTATTTATGCCTCTGTACTTTATAATACACCATTTTATGCCATAAAGTAGTTGTAGATGCAAGCAAGTTGTTCTTGGACTACAGGTAATGCTAGATCTAGCTAAAGTTTCAGGCTACATAAAAGGAGCAATTAAGTCTCTTTATGGAGGTAACTGAAGGAACTGCCCAAGGCAGTTTGCTGCAGGGTTGAGTTAGGCTAGAATTAAATCATGCACCCTGAGAGATTTCCATACATCTAATGTAAGGAACATGGGGACTGTTTCAAAAAGTATGCATCCTGGAATCACAAGACAGCTTCAATATTAGCAGACAGCCAGAAGAAGAACACAGATGAGATTTGTCCTGAAGTGCTAGATGGACAACCTTGTAGAGCAAAAGCAATTGCTTAAAAGGAGACTTTGAAACCATGCAAAAAAAGATTGCCAGCACTTGCCACTTTCTACTCTGATCTGGAAAATAGGGATGTTCCTCCACACTTATAACTGTCTTGCATATGATTTGTGCAGTAAATTTCTACCACCACAACAGTCAAAGCTTCAAATACTTAATAATTACTCTGTGCCAATAAATCAGATTATTTCAATTATATTAAAAAATAAACTTGTTGGTTTTGTTCATTTTTTTTTTAACTCTCACAGGTATCTCAGACGAATTCATAACGCCCATGTTTAACTTTTACAAAAGCATTGGAGAGCTGAAGATGACACAAGAAGAATATGCACTGCTCACAGCCATAGTTATTCTGTCTCCAGGTAATTCCTAATCTAAAATTAAATGTTACTGGGTTTGGCGGGGGGGGGGCGGAAAAAAAAGAAGAAGCATGAAAAGTATGACCTGAGACTTATAAAGATCTACATTCTACACAGAGTGAGCATACATGTTTATTCAGTTGGAGTGGTTTTGGAGTTTCCCCACCCCCCACCAAATTAATCAGATTAACTCAGCTGGGTGGAAGCTAAGGAATGAAGCTTTATATTTACAGTTTAGCACAATTAACAAGCAGATATATACAATATAGTACAGATCTTTACAACTATATACAGTAATACACAAGTTAAAAGTAGCACAGAAATACAAGACACCTCCCAGTAGTCAGACTGCCCAAGAGGGGCTCCCAACCACCCCTCCACTTTCTTTACACCCTTTCCCTTATCTCAGAATCTCTCTTAAGTGCAGAGTGAGCTGGAAAGGTCAGCAAGGAGTGTTAGAAGCAGAATGACTAGTTGGAAAACGTGCAGGTTCAGGAAGAAGAGTTAATATGGCAACAGCCAGGCAGAGACTGTCTTATCTTTCTTTGTGGCCATTTTTTTATATGTCCCAGTAGAATGAATGGGTAATATAGACATCACCTTATTTTCTTTTCACAGCCAATAATCTAATTTCTCTTATTACAATATTCCAATTAGCCTCAAACCAGCACAATCCACCCCTCTGTATTACTCAGAGTTTTGCTGAGAACTGTCTAATCTAAAACAATATCAATTAAAATATTCCAATTAGCCTCAAACTAGCACATCAGCATAATCAGTTTTAAAACTAGGAAACAAGTACATAAATCCAAACTCCAGATGTCCTGCCACACCATCTGGTTTTGCAGACAAGGGAAAAAAACAAACAAAATGTGCCTAAATTCCCTGCTTAAAAAGTGTAACTGGTATCTCTTCATGGCTGAGCATGAGAGTCTTCTTCCTTCAGAAAATGCCAGGTGGCATTTTCTCACTACAGACTATAGTGGAATGTCATAATTTTTGAGGGAAAATGGGAAACTCTATAACTTAGAATACAGATTGGTAATAGAGGTCTTCAGCCTTTACTGCATCAGCTGTCAAGAGCAGGAGAACGGTGAGCAAGGAGGTGGTGGAGTCACCGTCCCTGGAGGTGTTCAAGGCGCGCTTGGACGTGGCGCTTGGTGCCATGGTCTAGTCTTGAGGTCTGTGGTAATGGGTTGGACTTGATGAGACCTCTTTGAGGTCTCTTCCAACCTTGCTTATACTGTGATATTGTGATACTGTGATACGGCTATGAAGTGTGGAAAACTGATCATAAATATCTGCATGATAGAATCTCAGCCCTGATTACCCCCCTCTAAAAACTCTGACAACACAAAACTAACCAACTCTACCTGCAAAATACAGAGAAATTGTGTAGTGTCTCAAACCATCATAGGAATGGAAGAAGAGCAGCTCTGATGCTTCAATGAAAAAGACAGATGCTCAGGTTTCATTTCATGCAAATGGTGAAGCAATTTCATCACTCACTGAATCAGTGTGGCTCAGAAAATCTGTCTAAACCAAACATTTCAGTGACCAAAGCCCTCATTCTTCTCTTTCCCTCTTTCTCCAAATACCTGAATACATGAACCAAATAAAAAGGTAACATTTTTCTAATGAAGAAATTTCATCTGAAGATCACAAAATCAACAGAATGGCTTAGGTTGGAAGGAACCCTCAGAGACCATTTATTTCCACCTCCCTGCCATGGACAGAGATGCCTCTCAACTAGACTTGGTGGAGGCCTCATCCAACCTGGCCTTGAACCCCTTCGAAGAGGAGGAATTCACAACCACTCCGGGCAACCTATTCCAGACTCTCACCACCCTTGTACTGAAGAACTTCTTTCTATGATCGAGTCTAAACCTACTCTTACTCAGCTTAAAACCTTTCCCCCTTGTCCTATTGCTAGACACATGTATGAGAAGTCCCTCTCCAGCTTTCCTGTAGGCTCTCTTCAAGTACTCGAAGGGAGCTCTAAAGCTCTAAGGTCTCCCCAGAGTCTTCTCTTCTCCAGGCTGAACAACTCCAACTCTCACAGCCTATCCTCATAGCAGAGGTGCCCCAGCTCTTGGATCATCTTTGTGGCCTCCTCTGGATGAAGATCTTTGCAGTAGACTGCATGTACAGACTACTGGCCAAATTCCCCAGCTGCACTGTACCTCCAAGATCATTATTCATGCTGCTCAGTTGTTGCAAGGCATTGAAGGATATACTGAAGCACAGAACTCCACTGGAAGGTGATGATATAACACCAGAGAAACAGTTTCAAGTGAGAACTCCTGAGTCTCTGGAAAAGTTGAACGTTTTCTTTAGTTAGAAGTGGGGAGCTCACATGAAAACTCCAAACCAAAATGCAATGTAAAGCATTTTTATTCCCTCTTAATTTGAAAATGAATATTAGAATCGTAGAATTGTCGGGGCTGGAAGGGACTTCAGGGATCATTTAGTTTCAACCTCTCTGCCATGGGCAAGAATACCTCACACTAGATTGGGTTGCTCAGAGTCCAATCCAGCTTGGCCTTAAAGATCTCCAGGGATGGAGCTTCCACCACCTTCCTGGGCAGCCCATTCCAGCGTCTCACGACCTTCAGGGTGAAGAACTTGTTCCTAACATCCAAATATTCTTGGTAGGTTTGAACCACAGTGCTCAGTGTAAATATTTGAATACTTTTATAATCATTTATCAGTGTAAATATTTATATTGTGCAAGAGCCTACAGTTGCTAATTAATTCTTTTCTTTTATCGCCATAACCAGATCGACAATACATAAAGGACAGAGAATCTGTGGAAAGGCTTCAAGAACCCCTGCTGGATATTCTCCAGAAATGCTGCAAACTTCACCACCCAGATAACCCCCAACACTTTGCATGTCTCCTGGGCCGCCTCACAGAACTACGGACATTTAACCACCATCACGCAGAGATGCTGATGTCCTGGAGAGTGAACGATCACAAATTCACACCTCTTCTCTGTGAGATCTGGGATGTGCAGTGATGGATGCTTTTTATTTTCCTCTAGGAGAAATACCTTCTTAAAGGACCATGTAGCATTTCTTCTCATAGGAAAAAAATATCCCACAGTACACTAAATTTTCTTTACTGTATTTTTATGAGAACGTGCCAAGGGTCCATAAAAGTAATTTTGTTCACTATGCACAGAACAGTGTAAAGCTAACAGATCTTCAGTATAACCTTCTTTGTATTTATACTCTCTCATCAGAAAGAGTTCACCAGCTCCTCAGAAGAACTCTGTTAATTCCTGCTGTAATTAATTCAAATGCAGTTACTGTTCCTCTTGATAAATGGAGAAATGTAGGTTTCCATTCACATTTTTCCATTGTGGCCTCCCTTAAAGGATATATTTCAGATATTTACAGTAATAAACCAGCTGAAATGGGTCATGCCATAGTCATTTGCTGTTCAACTCTGAAATGTGTTCATATAAGATGACCTGGAGATGCTGGTTGACAGCTGCCTGAACATGAGCCAGCAGTGTTCTCAGGTGGCCAAGAAGGCCAACAGCATCCTGGGCTAGATCAGGAACAACTTGCCCAGCAGAGCAGGGAAGTGATCATGCCCCTGTGTACTTGGCACTGGATCCCACTGCACAATCATCAAAGTGCCACATTTTGTGTTCATACTGCTCAGGCTGCCCAGGGAGGTGGTGGACTCACTGTCCTTGGAGGTGTTCAAGAAACATATGGGCATGGCACTTTGGGACATGGCTTAATGGCCATAATGGTTGTAGGTTGATGGTTGGACTTGATGATCCTAGAGGTCTTTTCCAAAGAAAACAATTCTATGATTGCAAGACCTACAAGATGTTATTTCTCTGGAACATGAAAATATGTGTAATACACATAAAAAAAAAATCCCTTTCCATGATATAAGCACTTAACTTCATTTGCATTATTATTTCAAAGTGAAAATGATACAGTATGTATACTTTGTGAATGTGCATCACTGATTATCTTGCTTGACAACTTTGATTGCTGGTGCTTGGCAGCTCTGAAAAATACTGTCAGCAACATCCCCAAATGGGTGTCCAAACGCTGTGCCAGGTAGCGTGAGCTCCCCCATGACAAGAGGGGTTGTTGGCTGTGTGGGCAGATTCCTTGTGCCTGGGTCCCTTCTCAGCTCAGCAGACTGCTGGGACACGGATGGCGGTCGACCATGGCCTGCCAACCATGTTGTCCTCCAAACTCCCTGCGCTGCTAGCAGTGCGAGCTGCACGGGAAGGTGCTGGGTACGGCTCTTCGGGTGCCAGTTCCCCTGCGGGCAGGGGCTTCCCTTCAGCGCCCTGCTCCCAGACCAGACCCCGCAACGGCTGCCCTAGGGCAACAGAACTGCTTTCAGACACAGCTGGTGACACAAGCAGGGGACGCCTTCATGACAGCCGAAGTGGCCCCGGGGCGGGAGGACCATCTGCCGCAGCGGGTGGGACACCAGCACCTGCGCCTGCCCTCCGCTGGAGGCTAGGCTGCCGGCGGGGCCGTGACCCTACGCACCGCACCGCTTCGGAAGCCGCGTCCCGGGGGCAGGCCGGAGGGGTGGCTCTGCTAGCCAGCATCTTCCCTTAAGCCGGCGAGGGTCTCCCGTGGCGACCCCCGCGCTGACCCCCAGTCCATCGGGTAGCGCAGGGCACCGCGGGGGCGGCAGGGGCCGTGCCAGGTGCGGAGGGCAGAGACCGGCCCTGCCACCCCGCCCCGCGGGCGCTGATTGGCCCTTTCGAACGGAGCGGCCGGCGCGGGGCGGGAGGGGGTGGCCTGGTGCGCGAAGTGGGGAGAGCGTGGCGTGGTTCGGCACGGCACGGCACGGCACGGCACGGCACGGCAGGGCACGGCAGGGCACGGCAGCTGCCGGTGAGTACCGCGATGAGCAGCTCGCCCGGGAGCGACGGCAGCGGGAAGGGAGTGCGGTGGCAGCGCGGCGTTGCTCGGCTCCCCCCAGCATCGGGGTGTGGCAGGGGGTGACGGCACCCCGGAGGCGGCCTGTGGGGATGACAAGGGGCACCCGAGCGGTAGTGGATCCAGGCCGGCGTGGTGTCCGGGGTCTTGCTGTCGGGTTCTGTTTGTGTTGGTGCATTGGGCGCAGTTCCGGCGCGGTGGCACTCGGTCACTTACAGGGGCAGCGCTGAAACACGCGGAGCGTCGCGGCGAGTCCCGTGCAGCGGGGACAGAGCTCGGTACTGGGCTAAGCCTGCAACAGGGACCGTCGCGGTCACCCCTCCCGGGACAGCAGCGCCCGGCCGGCCGGCTTAGTCTCGTACACGGGTGTTGTACGTGAAGTGCTGCGAAACTTACCCTGGGGAAGGGAGAGGAGAAGAGTTTTTGAGAAGAGTTTTTGCATAGCAGCCTTCGAACCAGTCTCTCCTGTGCCCCACGCAGGCGTTTGAGGATGCGGTGCTGTTTTTGTAGGAAATCTGCCCTAGTGCTCTTGGCTAAAATATTCATATTGCTTAGTAAGCCCCAAAATGTCTGGCTCCTTACTTTGCCCAAAAGCTGGCTGCGTTCCAGGGATGCTGTGTCACCTTTGGCACAGTGTCAGATCAAGACATGGGAAAAAGCTCATTTAGGAGCTGTAGGGCATAGCCGTCCCATGCATTTGTAACTCTAAATGTGCTAGGTGGATCTTTCATAATAAGACAGGTTCTATGCTTAAGACATCATAAATTCATCCTATGACCAGCCAGCAGCCTGCGGCTCCCTGGGCATCCAGTGATGCTCCTACAGTCCTTCGCTAGAAGAAGTGTCAGATGGAAAGGGGAAGGACAGGAGTGTTTGTGAAGATGAGTGAGTGGCAGGGGTAGGTGTCTCCTCTTAACCTGCCTCTCCTCAGACTTTACCACAGGATGCTCCTGTGGTAAAGGAGCCGTCTGCAAGTCTCCCGTGGAGATCTAACTAGTTGAGATGAAGTTCTCCCTGATTTCATGTGGGTTTCTCTGCCCCGACAGCTGAATCCAGGGCATTTACCACCCTTTGGAAGGGGCCAGTGGGCTTGCTGCTGCATGCTTTGTGCTGTCACTTAAAGTGCAGAAAGGCAGTCCCCGAGGAAAGCAGCCAGCGTGCCTTAATGTAAGGAGCTGGTTGCCACCTTTAAAGACCTTCACCTTAGACCGACTGGTCTGGTTCTTTCTCTTTTGTGCCTCTGAGGCCTCCCCAGGAAAACAAAGCTCCTGCTGACTCAGTAATGCAACAAAAGGGTTCTGTAATTGCTGTAGTGAGGGAGAAAGTAGCGCTTCATGGACGTCTTTTGTTATGCCTACTTCTTCTACAGGTTAGGATATGTGTACCGAAATAAATCTTGGCTATCCTGAAGTATATTTCAACAGATGCTGACTCGACAGCTTCTTTAATTTCAGAGTGTTTTAAAACGTGGGTTTCAGTAGATACTGTCAAGATTAATCTACAGTTTCCAGCTGCTCTGAGTTAGTCTGTTGTGACTGCCTTTGAGTGTTGATGGAACAGAAGTTGATGTGTTATATATCTTAAATGTGGAGTGAAGGTGTAAAAGCGTTTCTACCCAAGGAGTTTTTAATGAGTCTGTGAATCCCTTTAGGTTCCACTTAAGCTAGGTCAGTGGCTGCTTTTGCCTATGTTTGTGTGGAGTTGTGGATATTTTTTGTTGTTGTTTCTTTTTAAACTCCACAGTAAAGTAAAATGGGGCTTGGACCTGATTGATCTTGTGCTACAGAATGGCTTGTAACTAGTGTAGGGTGTCTTGCTGGTTGCACCCCAGTGAAGGATCTATAAAACGAGGTAGAACTGATGCTGAGCAGGTTATCCCATGTAGCATTGAAGAAAGTGTGTTTAGCACCCTGGCACCTGGGAAAGAACAGCCCTAGGGATCAGGATAGGTTGGGGACTGACCTGTTGGAAGGCAGCGAAGGGAAAAAGGATCTGGGGGTTCTAGTGGATGGGAGATTGACCAGGAGCCAGCAATGTGGTCTCATGGCCAGGAGGGGCAATGCTGGTCTGGGGTGTATTAGAAGGGCTGTGGTTAGTACGTCGAGAGAGGTTCTCCTCCCCTTCTACTCTGCCCTGGTGAGGCTGCATCTGAAATACTGTGTCCAGTTCTGGGCACTGCAGTTCAAGAGGGACATAGAACTGCTTGAGAGTGTCCAGCGCAGAGCCACAAAGATGATGAAGGGAATGGAACAACTCTCTTAGGAGGAGAGCCTGAGGGAGCTGGGCCTGTGCTGCTTGGAGAAGAGGAGAGTGAGAGGTGACCTCATCAATGTTTATAAAGGATGAGTAAAGGGTGAGTGCCAGAAGGATGGAGCCAGGCTCTGTTCGGTGGTGCCCAATGACAGGACAAGGGGCAATGGGTGGGAGTTGAAGCATAGGAAGTTTCGTTTACACGTAAGGAGGATTTTTTTTCACTGTGAGGGTGACACAGCACTGGAACAGGCTGCCCAGGGGGCTTGGGGAGTCTCCCTCGCGGGAGATATTCAAAACCCACCTGGATGCATTCCTGTGTGATCTGGTATAGGCGATCCTGCCCTGGCAGGGGGGTTGGACTGGATGAGCTTTTGAGGTCCCTTCCAGCCCCTGACAGTCTATGATTCTGTGAAGTGCTTCAGTATTTGCTGACTTTGCTGTTTCTCAGATTGTTTCTCAGTGGTGGCCATCTGGCTGGAGAACAGAGGCAAACTATGGTTTTGCAAGGGTGTCTTGTGTGAGCCACATCCAAGGTGTGTCTGCATGCCTTTTCCTGAGATATGCCACATGTCAGTAGATAGGTACATTTTCCTCACCTGTCTTTCCTAATGTCAATGCATAGCTCTGACTCCTTGTTGGAGTTTTGGCAGTCAGCCATCCAGAGTCAGCTCCTGCCTTCCCCAGTGCATCAGTTGAGGCTGACCACTGTCTGGCAGTAAATCAGTGTTGCTGTGTTAATCCAGCCAAAGGTGCCACCGTGCTGTACTTCTTATCTCCTCCCATCCCACAGAGAAGTGCCAGCAGAACTGAGGAACCTGTTTTCTGAAAGTGGTGCTGGTGGTGAGGGATCCCTCTCTGCTGAGCTTGAAGATGGGTGGTTACTCTCCTGGTTGGGAAGCACTTGCAGGTTGCTGGTGTTTTAAGGGGTGAAGCAGATAGAGAGCCCTCCTAGGGACCTTGGGGATGTCAGCTGGCTTGGAAATGTGAATGGTGTGGCCTAAGGATATGCATAGAACATTACATTACAGTGCATTTTCATTCTGAGGTCTATTCCTGCATAACTGTGATCCCTGAACACCAAATGCCTCTTGAAAGAAAGTGAAGTGATACAACTGACATGCATAGAAACTGATACAGTTCTAGCTGAAGCAGCCTGAATTCAGTATCAAATACTTGCTTCATTCATTATGTACAGCTTTTTGATGCAGGGAACCCAACTGGTTTTAGAAGAAGTCAGATTTGGTTATGACTCTGCCTGCTACTGCAATATTTGCCTTGCCACAGCACCTTCTGCACCTTTGCAGGCTGACTACTTGAAGGTGGCAGTCTTCTGGGTCTTCTCATCCCATGCCTCTCCCTGTAAGCGGTAAGGTATCCCCTGCAGTCTCAGAGCTGACTCTTTGGGACCTGAAATTTGTAATTGTTACTATATTAATTTTTTAACTCAAAATATGTGCAGAGTGGTTTGTGTCATCAGAGGTTTTTTTTGTTACATGGCTCTTCAGATGCCCTGATAGTAAGTGAAGCTGTCTGACTTTTTAGAGCACCCTTTGGCATATGGACTTACAAAATAACTTTAGAGGAGCTGGCCCTCAAAGTTCAAGTGCCACAATTCTCTTCAATCTCCTCTTTTTTTAAATTTTATTTTTTAAGCTAGTTTTTGTTAGTCATGTCACAAAACTGCAGATGCTGAGCATTCTTGTGATAGCTGCTGTGTGAATATTTTGCTTTGTTCGTGTTTGGAGTGCTCCCTGTGAATTAGGCTGCCTTTTGTTTTCCCTTGGCAGTTAGCATGCTACAGCTCTTGTTAGCCTATATGGAGCTCCTTATTTTAATGAGAGCAGCTTCTCTGCTAGCTGTTCTGCTGTTGTTTTATTTATTTTTTTTAATCAATGAAGCCTCTTACTGTGACTCTCTTGGGACAATAGCTTTCTTATGCTAAAGGAAAATGTATTCCCCTGGACAAAGCTGTGGGAAGCATAACACGCTCATTAGTAATGCTTGGTATATACCCTGCCCTTCCCTTGTTCATTCATAGAAGGAAAAATGACATCAAAGAGAGGATGTCTCTTTTTCTTTCCTTTTTTTTTTTCTTTCTTCCTTCCCTAAGAATAAAAGAAGCGGGGAAAGAGGTCACTTGGAGTGTCTCTAATAAAGTTTGACAAGTGCTAGCAGTCCTGATACAAGGAAGTGGCTTCAGCTCAAAAACAAAGTGGTTGCTCGTTTGCTTGCTATAGAGGTAAGTTGATTGAAATTCCTGACCTTTATGGTCCTATGTAGAATGTGAAGTTCAAGGCAGTGGGAGTGAAAAATGGCTGGGAAACAGCAGCATTCTGCTCTTTGGGTAAGAGGAAGGGGGAGAATTTTTACAAGAATTGGGTTTTCTCTGATGGGCTATTTGGCCTTTTTGCATTTGAAGGGCAGGTTGTGCAAGAGATAGAGGAGGAGAGAAGAATGATCATCTCTCCTAAAGCTTAAACAGCTGGCACAGGAAAGGGAACTTATTTATTATTAAAGGGAAGCGGAAGAGTTAAAACTCTCTTGACCGTGCCTGCAGTCTGGCTTCCAGCTTCATCAGTAACATGAAAATTTTATTGCAGCCATTAAGTAATGGAGTAAGAAAGTTGTTTTTAATTGGCATCAGGACACATTATGAGGTTGTAATGCCCTTCACTACCACTGTGGAGTATTATGCTGAGGAAGTTCTTTCTGGTAGATGTGCATGCAGGTAACCTGTTAATACTGTGCCTCTCCAAACCTTCAGCCTACATGGAGATCCTCAGCTCAGTGCACACTTTGTGCTGGGTTTTCCAATGATCACAAAAGCAGTGCTGGAAAATACTGTGCTGGCTTCAGGAGAGAAAGTGTTGACCAACTTGCCTCTAAAACTTTCCTTAAGGATTGTTTTGCCAGGGAAATTGTCCTGAAAACCAAATGGTCCTGAAAACCTGCTGCAATAGCTGTTGAAGACATAGGTATGTGCTAGCTGCCTGGAAAGTCAAAATCCTAAGAGAAATCTTGATTTCTCTCATGTATATATATGAAAGAGGAAATCTCATTCTTCAAAATTATTTCCTTCCTTGAAGATATTCAAACTCTTCAAAGTATGTGATGTCAACTCAGGATGCATAGATGTCTATGCACACAGGTACAAGATACACTTGTGATAGCTTAGAAGGAAAGGGTGAATGCCAGCACTGTTAAATCCAGGACTGGTTTGAGGTATTTATATTTCTCTTTGAAAAAAGTAAATGCCATACAGTTCCCTAAAGCTGTGCAAACCTTTGAGTGGTGTTTATACATATGAGGTTAGTTGCTACTTTGTGCTGTAGTAACTGCTGCTTTATTTAAGGGCAGAAACCTGAAGGTGACTGAATCATGGATGTAAACCTCAGCTACTGAAATCTTTCCCACTCCATTCCCAATTTAACTTGTTGTTATTTTTCCAAAGCTGTGGGGTTTTCTTGGGATTGTCCTGAAAACAGGAAGGGCATTATTAAAAGTTCTCTTCTCTTTTCCCAGGGAGAGAAACTAATGTAAATGCAGGTGACCATGCAGAATGCAGTTCAGGTAAATGCCTTTTGTAATGTTTGAATCTTGTATTAACATTTTTTCTTTTAATCCAAAAACCTACCCTGAAGCAGAGGAAATGCCACAATCTCCAGAGAAAGTTCTGAAGCCAAAGACTGAGATGATCTTAAAAATTGCTTGATGATTAAGAGATGTTTTTAAGAATGCTTTGAAAAATCACTTAAGTATAAATAAATTATTTTATAAACACATACACTTCCTGAACTGAAAGCAGTTAAGGATACCAACAAGACCGTGAATTTTGTACATGAAATCCCACTTTTTGTCCTTTTCTTGAAATGTAAAGATAGGGCTGAGTTTGAAAACATACAGTCCTTAAGAGAAATGCTGAGGACTCATATTCAAGAGGTGTGTTATATTCTTGCATGGGAATCTGCTTCCTATTTTTCATATCATCATTTTAATGATTTCAACACAAAATGCCTCTGAAATATTTGATTAGACCATCAGTAGCCTGTAGTAATTTATATGATCAACTCCAGATTTCATTACTTAAAATGTGTTGAAGTGAAAAAAAAAAAAAAAACCACCACCACAGCACCCCACAGATGTCTTTATGTTCAGGCAAGTGTGTAATTTTTAAATCCAAAGAAGTCAAGGAAGTGGATGTAGTAGTACTTTTGATGCAGGAGTTACTAATGAGAGCAGAACTATTTGTGGTTGCTGTTGTGTTGGTTTGGTGTATCTGGAATCAGCCCTTCCTCTTTGAATAATAGCTTTGAATGATGCCTTATGAGGAGAGGCTGAGGGACTTGGGGCTTTTGGATCTGGAGAAGAGAAGACTGAGAGGAGATCTAATAAATGTTTATAAATATTTGAGGGCTGGGGGTCAGGAGGGGGGGACAGGCTCTGTTCACTTGCTCCCTGGGATAGGCCAAGGAGCAATGGATGGAAGCTGCAGCACAGAAGGTTCTACCTCAACACAAGGGGGAACTTCCTTACCGTAAGGGTCACAGAGCACTGGAACAGGCTCCCCAGAGGGGTTGTGGAGTCTCCTTCTCTGGAGACTTTCAAGGCCTGTCTGGATGCATTCCTCTGTGACCTGAGCTAGATTGCCTGGTCCTGTTCTAGCAGGGGGGTTGGACTAGATGAACCCCTGACATCCTGTGATCCAGAGCTGTGGGTTTTCATCGTTTGACTCCAAGTGTTAGAGCTTGCAGCCATTACCTTACTGAAGTCTTCTACAGGTGTGGTTTGGAGATGATCTTCCCTTGAGCCCTCGAAGTCCTCTGACTCCCAGACATGGGCCAGGTTTGGCAGACGTGTGCCTGTACGACCAGTGGATATCTGTGCGGCACGAGGCGACCTTGGTGCCTATGCAAGAAGATCTGTCCATCTGGCTGTCTGGCTTGCTGGGTGAGGTTACAAATAAGTCACTGCCTAATGAATTTCAGAGCACCTTCCAATACTGCAGACAATGCTGACACTTTCTATATTAAGATCTGGTCTATTTGGGTATGACTGGTTAGGAGAATTGCCCTCTACGCTGCTCTGGTGAGACTCCGGCTGGGGTACTGTGTCCAGTTCTGGAGCCCTATTACAGGAAAGATCTGGAGATGCTGGAACAGGTCCAGAGAAAGGCCATGAGGATGATCAGAGGGCTGGAGCTCCTCTGCTATGGGGACAGGCTGAGAGAGATGGGGTTGTTAGTCTGGAGAGAAGGCTCCAAAGAGACCTTATTGTGGCCTTCCAGCATCTGAAGGGGCTACAGGAAAGCTGGGAAGGGACTTTTTAAGATATCAGGTTGTGATAGGACTGGGGGGAATGGAGCAAAACTAGAAATGGATGCATTCAGATTGGATGATAGGAAGAAGTTCTTCCTCATGAGGGTGGTGAGACCCTGGAACAGGTTGCCCAGGAAGGTAGTGGAAGCCTCATCCCTGGCTGTTTTTAAGGCCAGGCTGGATGTGACTCTGAGCAACCTGATCTAGTATGAACTGTCCCTGCCCGTGGCAGGGGGGCTGGAACTAGAAGATCCTTGGGGTCCCTTCCAACCCTGGTAATTCTGTGATTCTGTGAAAATGCATAGTTTAGTTTTGGATTTTATTAGCTGCCACCTTTTAGAGGTAGGATGGTTAGTTGTTCAAGGCCAGGTTGGACGAGGCCTTGAGTGACCTGTACTAGGGGGAGGCGTCCCTGCCTATGGCAGGGGGTTGGAACTAGATGATCCTTGTGGTCCCTTCCAACCTTACTATTCTATGATTCTATGATTTATACTCCTCAATCTTGTTAATCTAATTGAAATGTAATTTGAAGTGGATAATTGATTATTGTTTGCTTACATATGTCTACTAATTTTCAGTCTGGAATGCTGGTTGAGTTGCCTCTAAGGTTGTAGGAAGCTTCTTCACCTCCTGTGGAATAACTCTTAATTTTGACCTGTTTTTTTAGGAATGGAAGTCAAAGCAGAACAACTGCTAGAAGAACTGGATAATGGGGTACTGCTCTGCCAATTGGTTGGTGTTCTTCAAAACACAATTAAAAAATGTTGTACCTCAAATAATTTAAGGGTGAGTCACACTGATTTTTTAGAAACTCTTTGTTGTGAGTAGTAAAAGGAAAGCAGGTCAGGGAGGCTTCCTTAAATAGCATTCTGTGTGCTGTATGTGCTGACTGACTAACAACAGTATGGCTTTATAGCATGGATAAACCAGCTTCATGCAACAAATTACATATTTATTAATCAAATTTTAAGGTCCTTACTGAATTTTCAGCTTGATTTCAGTAGAAATCTTGCCAGAGCAAGATGTAATCCAAGGTTGGAGTTCATTGCTCTGAAGTCAGTGAGCTGGTAACGAGGTATCTTTTGGCACTTGGTGGATCTGGTTTGTGCCAGAAACTGGCACTAGTGTATGGGTCAACCATGAAAATATTCCAGAGGAGATGCACCTGGAGAATGGGCTGCAGCATTTCTGAGATGCCAATCTTCAATGAGTTGGAATGTCAGGCTCAAGCTGCTCCCAATCTGTTTGGACAAGAAAAAATACTGATCTGTCATGTTTTTGAGTACGAAACTATGTAACCCTGGTTCAGGTAGCATATGTTCAATATATAAGGTAATCCCCTATAGGTGCAGCAATGCCTGGATTTGTCAGGTAGCAGATATCCAGCTAATGTGCCTTGGTTGATGATGTTTCCCTTGGGGGCAGGAGGAACTGTTACATTTTATCCAGACCTTTTTTTGTGTTCCTGTTTTGTCTAGTAAAACAATAGCTTTAAACAACAGATTTTTACCAGAAAATTGCCAATATTAAAATTATTATTAAATGGAGGGGGACAAGTCAGCAGTCTTAGGATGCCAAATGATGTTAATACAAGAGCCATATGAATGCTGCAATCTTTAGGGAGGGCAAGATGCACAACTTGTGTATCCTTGAACTGTCTATTTTTTTAATTTTGAAGGTAGACATTTAAAAAGACATAAATACTGAATTGCTGTAAAGGAAACTGCCCCTTGCTCCCTTCTCATTCCCTCTGTTTCCTAGAACAGATTCTAAAATGCTCTAAAATGTTGAAATCTGGCAGCTAAGTATAGTTTAGGTGATTTGGAGTTGTTTAGCTGTGCTGTAAGAAGAGCTTGGGAAAGGGAGAATAATTATCCAGATCCATGAAGCCACCAGCAAGAATTCTACCCCAGCATGTGGGGAAATGGGGAAGCAACTGTATGGGCAGCTTTGAGAGGCTGCAGTGCTAAGGCTCATTCACTCAGTTGACAGCTCACAGTGGTAAACTGGAATGCTGTCAAAATTAGCCTGGCTTTTTTAGAAGAATACAGGGTGGGTCAAACACAAACCAATTACTAACCACTGCTTCTGCACTCTGAATTTAGGGCTTATTTCCCTTTGCAAACATGCTTTGAAATCTGTTGGCAATGTTGATGAGCACAATGTACTTTTTGTTTTCTTCCCCTGCCAGAGTTTTCCTATGAGAAAAGTTCCATGTAAGAAGGATGCTCCATCAGGATCATTTTTTGCCCGAGATAATACAGCCAACTTTCTTAACTGGTGTAGGGCCATTGGAGTTGATGAGACTTATCTCTTTGAATCTGAAGGTTTAGGTAAATCTGTATTTTTGTAAGACTTGCTTTGATCTTTGTGTAGATAACTACCTGGTTGGGGAGGTCTCTGTGTGTATAGTTTTCCTCTGAAGTCTTTGTCTTGACTGTGCCTGTCTCATGTAAGCTATTTCTGCTTTGATTTATTTTAAGGCAGCATCCAAGTGAAAAACCTTGAAAAATCAGTTTGGTGACTGCTCTAACTTGCACGTTGCTTTTCCAAACTTCTCCAAGTTGCTGTGTGGGATGAGGGGAGTGATAGCTGTGCAGCAAACACATGTTTTCCTTCAGTAAAAGAAAGCCCACTGAGAAGCAGAGAGGAGAAAAGCCTTGGGTTTGCTTTCCCTGTGTGGGAAGAAGACAGGGCCATGGAGTCAACTCACAATAAGACCCTTTATTTGGTATTGGAGCCCATTCTTGTTGCAAGAAAGCCCTCAGAATAATGCATTCATGACAGCTATATTTGGTAACTACATCAGGGTGTTGTGCCTGAAGTGGCAATGGTCTGTTGGCAATTAACATTGACTGCAGGACCATTTAACAGCATAGTTACAAATATTGCCAACTGTGCCTGTGCCTGCCCCAGTGCAGAATCATAGAATCAGGGTTGGAAGGGACCACAAGGATCATCTAGTTCCAACCTGTTGCCATGGGCAGGGACACCTCACACTAGTTCAGGCTGTCCAGAGTCTCATCCAGCCTGGCCTTAAACACCTCCAGGGATGAGGCTTCCACCACCTCCACAGGGCTACCTGTTCCAGGGTCTCACCACCCTCATTCTGAAGAACTTCTTCCTAACATCCAGTCTGACCCATTTCCAGCTTTTTTCCATCCCCCCTAGTGCTATCACTACCTGACATCCTAAAAAGTCCCTCCCCCAGTATCCCCTTAAGATACTGAAAGGCCATAATAAGGTCACCTCAGAGCCTTCTCTCCAGACTGTCCCTTACATCAAACAGCTTCCAGACTGATACTTCCAGATGGAATACAGGTTTGAGTTTTTTTGACTGCTAATTAAGAGGAACTGAGCTTTCATCACATGGTAAATAATGAAATGCTCTTATGTCAGTAAAAATTAATTCCTATAAACCTTTCTGTGACTGTTGTGTTGTTTGGGTTTTTGGTTTTGTTTTTTTTTTTGTTAGATAAGAGGCAAAATATCTCCCTATCAGCAGACTATTAATAGTAATTAAAAAATAAAGTACCTTTGTTTTCAGTAAGGAAATGAATTTGTCACAGTATTTACCAGATTTAGTTGGAAGAATTTGTGCAACCTAATGCTATTTAAATGGGAGGCACTGTTTTCACTAAGTGCTTTTCTTTCAAGCCCTCCTCCCCACTAGTTGAACTGCCTGTGCTTTTTCTGCTGGATAAGTCATCTTTTGAAAGAGCTGAGATAAAATCCTCATCTGTGTCTGTCTCCACCTGATTTAAGTAGTGATTGTGTCTCTCTTTCTCATTGCCATGTAATACTGATGAGTAGAACTGATCTGTAAGAAAATTAGTTGTGATTTTTTTTTTTTCAATTTAACTGGTATGAATTGTATTGCTTAAGCATCTCAGTTCCTGTAGGTGGATGGATAACCTGTTTAGTCTCCCTGAGATAAGCAGACAGGATTTCCTAATGCTGCAGCTTTCACTCATAGCCAAGGAGTGTTTTGAAGTCTGATTGTGACTCTTGACACAAACTTTCTTTGTGGCATAAATATCTTCTGTGAGCCTTTTTGGCAGTCAAAATGAGCAGTCTTGCAGCCTCCCTGATTAAACATTCTTTTTACTGATGTTCTCCACCAAGATTTCAAGCCATTCTTTATGAACCAAAGAGGGAAAAGAGAGTTTGACAATTCTTTTTCCCATCAGATATATATAGCAACACCTGCTGAAGAGTTTGAATGGCTGTGAAGGACATAAACAAGTGGCCTCTGAGACTGCAGAAAGGCAGATTGGACATCATGAGATGCCCTTTGACATCACACCCAAACAAATGTCTTGGTGTCTGCTAGGGGTACATTTGGATTTTTTTCTTTTGAATGCAGACCAATTATACCTTCTGTCACAGCTGACAAAAACACACCCAGTAAAAAAAAATTAAGTTACCTCTAGTATCTTTTGGATTATATCTCCATCAACTTTGTATTCTAGGTTTACTTTTCATAACCAGATCCTTTCCAAAGCAGACTTACAAACTGAAGTAGATGATGACTGACTTCATACTCGGCAAATGCTTTAGGGAACACTTCAGTCTTATTTAAAAACAAGTACATTTACATTAGAAGTTGAACATGAGAGAGATGTCAGATTTTGTCTGTAAAGGTAGAGCTGGCTCATTAGGTTTCAGAGTGGAATTCCAGTTTCTGCTGCATATCATGGTGGCACAGAGTGAAGGAAGTCAGACTTGCTCAGGTAAATGTTACATCATATGAAAATTGCACCTGCAGCTTTCCCCATTTTCCTACTTGATATTGGTAGGGGAAAGAACTGTGCCATGTGCTATGAGTTGAGGGGAACTGAATGACCTTTCCCCCAGCCTTTGTTTTCTGAGCTGTTAGGCAGTATTCTTAGCTGGCTGAGAAAGCGTAGGGATGGTTTGTTTTCTAGAGCATTCTTACAACTCTTCTTAGAGCACGTTAAAAGCATCTTGATTTTGAGGCTTGTATAGGGTCAGAGGAGTAACTAATTACATGTGTGTTAGATTTTAAACTCTTTCCCTGTTTGTGGCCTTGTTTCTTTTCCCTTTTTTGCACACCTAAAGATGGTAGTTGCAAGAAACAAAAACCAAAGCAGGCATTGTTTGCCTTCTGCCCCTTCCATTCTTCAGCACAGCAGTAGAAATAATTGAATATTTGCATTGCAAAGTTGTTGAGAAATCCCACAATCATCTTCACACCATTTGACTATTACTCCACTCTTCCATCTCATTCTTCAGCTCTCCTGACCATCATTTAGTGTTCTTGCACAGTCAGGTGCATGCAGCTGCTAGAACTGCTCTGAACTGAGGGGTCCAAAGGAGACTGCATTGGGCACTATCTGGGTTAATGTGGGTACAGACTTGGAGAAGCAAAACCTAGTGCAAAACTGTGCTACTGCCATACCTGAAGTGCTGCTGCTTTTTATTGTGATTGCAGCCAGTATTTGATGTTTGAATCTGAGCCTTTGTTTCTTGAAACAATTTCATCCTCACCCCCCTTATGGTCAGGTGTTTTGATCATGCTTTTCAGATACAACCTCACAGAGACACTAAATTCTGAAGAAAACCTCTGGGTGAATGGAGCAGGGTATGAAGGATGATAGGAAGGAGTGAAATGAGAATATATCATGGGGTATGGGAGCTCTCAGACCTTTGCCTTTTCTGTTCCCATCCAGAAGGAATAGCTTAAAAGAAAATAAAGCACATTTTTCTTAGAAGAGAGACAGAGTTTGATTTCAAGAGTGCCAGGATGAGTTGAAACACTTTATGGAACAGAAAATCAGAGCTGGAAAGCATAGAGTGCTTTATCCATGATAATGTAAATGGGTAGAATATCTGTGGGTAGTGTGCTGGCAAAGTTACAGTCGCCTATTCCTTATCTTCCTTTCTCTGTACCTAATTGCACAGGCCTCTTCACAGTAAATATGAGCTGTAGCTCCCTATGTTTATCTCTCCTTTCAGTTCTGCACAAGGATCCAAGACAAGTTTATCTTTGTCTGCTGGAAATTGGGCGCATCGTATCCAGGTACTGTTAATAACTATGAAAACTGTTTATTAACATTAAATCTCGCCACAAAACTTATATACAAGGTTCAAAAATGCACGGTTTGGAAATGTATGCATACAGGAAACAGGCAAAACTGGAAAACTTTAAAGGCAACTAGCATAAGCAAACATTTATACTGGTAGAGAAGGTTTGTGCGGTCACTTACACNCCTACCACGACAGGTACATGATCCACACATGCTCAGCAAAAGAAGTCGAAGAAGCAGAAGCAAAGACAGAGTAAAGACAATCTGCAGTCTGCAGTGCAGTGCAGTAGAGTATTAATGCTATACAGAAACTAATGAGCAGCTTTTCTAGGAGCAGTGTGCAATATAAATATTTGAAAAAATACTGATCAGAGTCTTTGCATGGAGAGGTGATGATCCACACTGCTTTTTACAGCTGAATGTTTAAATGCTACATTGAATTTAGAGATACGTGTACATCTTGGAACAACTTACTGAACATTAAGTACAACTTTAAGGTCTTTATTTGTTAATTTTTTTGGCAGCTATCTCTATCATTCCCTACATTTAGACTTTTCATTTATTTCTAGTGCAGAGCTGGAAGCTTTAAGATAGAATCATAGAATTGTCAGGGCTGGAAGGGACCCCAAGCATCATCTAGCTTCAACCCCTCTTCCATGGACAGGGACATCTCATGCTAGATCAGATTGTTCAGAGACTCTCCTTAAAGACCTCCAGGGATGGGGCTTCCACCACCTCCCTGGGCAACTTGTTCCAGGGTCTCACCACTCTCAAGGTGAAGAACTTCTTCCTAACATCCAGTCTGAATCTACCCAGTTCTAGTTCTGCTCCATTCCCCCTCATCCTATCACTACCTGACATCCTAAAAGATTATTTATCTTAACTGGATGTGACCTAAATTGTGTAGTTTTAACAGTGGGTTTTTTTTTTCCTGCCTTCTCTGGGAGCTCAAAGACCATGTCAGGGAGAGCTCAGGGCTGCTAATTCTCTTTGAATTATCAAGGCAGTTATTCCACTGACTGATTTGGTCAAGCCACTCATAATTTTGTATGTTTGTTGTAACCAGGTTCTTTTTGTTTTCTTTGGTAAATTAGCAATTAAACTCTACTTTTATATTTGAGTTATGGAGTTGAACCTCCTGTACTAATCAAGCTAGAGAAGGAAATTGAGTTAGAAGAAACACTGCTGATGACCTCTGAACCACCATCACCTGTTAGCGCACCAAAGTCATGTTGCCACCATGGGGAGCTACATGAGGCAGTAAGTAATCCTTATTTATCATGGTACATGTTTTAAATCAAACTCCAAGGTTTTCACTTGTGTGTTCTGGCTCAGTAAGCATGGGCTGGGTTTCATTTAATATTTGTGAGCCTCCTTAAATAGAAACCAGAAGGCTATGCAACTCTCTTGAACAACTATTTGTTTTCTGCTAAATGTAAGCCAAATATTGTCCTGTATGTTTTGGAGTTGCTTTGTTCCCCCCACTCCCCTTTCATTGTTTCTTTGAGTTGTAAGAAATACACTCAGTGAGTTTTTCTGGTGTGTCAGTATTCTGTGACTGTAAGGTGTGCTTCCCCTCAATTTGGTGTTGTCATGCAGCTTCATCATATGTTAAAGCAGGCTTTGATGGAGTGCTGATGAAAGCAGCCTTTAAATAAAACCTCTGTAGCTGTACAAATTGGAAATGAATATGTAAGCAGGAAAGGAAATTATTTGTACATATCGTGGGTTGGTCTGAAAGGAACGGTGAACAACTTTCCTATTTGACTTAAAAATGGATGTGGGGACTTTAAACTTCACTTATTTTAAAGACCCTCATTGTTGTAAAACCTCTGCTTCTTTGGGAATGTCATCCACCAGATGCTCATGCTCTCTGAAAGCTCCCACTGGTTTTCCTGCTTGGCAATAGTCTTGACCTTCCAATATATTAAGCTTCTAAAGTGTCTGTAAGAGGCATTATCTTCTCTAATCATGGGCTTGTTTGGGGGCTACCTTCTTTTTTCAGTGGTGTCACACAGAAGATTAACTTCTAAAAGCATTTTTAAAAGTTAGGGAGAATGCTGAAGTAGCTGTCAGTTAGCTGCAGCAATGGATTTGGTCCCAGGAGAGACCCAGGCACTTGTTCCAGTGTCTTTACAAGGTGGGGTTTGGAACTAATGCTTCTGTGCAGCAGTGGTATGGACAAATCTTAAAAAGGGAAGTAGAAATAACTTAAAATTGAAGAAGTAATGAAAATTGCATTGGAACAACTTGAAATATTTGTACTAGAGTTTGTTCTTTTAATCTTTTAGACTACATTTTGAAGGTCAATGTAGCTGAGATTTTCTTGTGAGGAAATAGAGTTGTACTGTTTTCTTAGATGATGGGGTGAAGACAGCAGTATCTTTGCTTGGTTTAAATATCTCAGTAAACTGTTAAATACATGGTTCTGTCAAAAAGCCAACAAATGTTTCCAATTTTAATAACTAGGTTAAACATATAGCAGAAGATCCTCCCTGCAGTTGTTCCCATCGGTTTTCAATCGAATACTTATCAGAGGGACGTTACAGACTGGGAGATAAAATACTTTTCATACGAGTAAGTAGTTTCTCAGAATTCTGATTCCTCTTCATGAATGGGAGAGAAATGCTTTTAAGTGGAATACCTCATCTTTGTGGTATTGTTTTAGCATTACAGAATGATTTAAGTTAGGACACCACCTCATCCAATCCCCTACTTAAGGTAGGTGTGGCTAGTTAGAGTCACAGATTGCATCTGGTTGAGAAGGATCCTCAAAGGTCATCTTGTCCAAGCCCCCTGCAGTGAGCAGGGACTCCTCCAACTAGATCAGGCTGCCCAGGGCCACATCAGGTCTAACCTTGATGGGGCCTCAGCCACATCCCTGGGCAGCCTGTTCCAATATTTTCCACTGTAATTTTAAAGAACTTCCTCCTTATGTCCCACCTAAATCTGCTTGTTACAGTTTAAAACCATTGCCCCTCGTCCTATTACTACAGCCCTACTAAACAGTCCTTCCCAGCTTTTCCCTTCAGATGTTGGAATGCTGTTATAAGGTCTTCCCAAACCCTTCTCTTCTCCACACTGAACATCCCCAATTCTTTCAGCCTGCTTTCGTAGCAGAGGTGCTCCAGCCCTCTGATTATTTTTATGGCACTCTGGACCGGCTTCAGTAGGTCCACATCTCTCTTGTGTTGGGAGTCCCATAGCTGGGATCTTGCAACTGTTGGTTTTACAACCACACCAAAATAAGTAAGGTAATGCTGTTCTGTTCTAATTTGTAAAGTTTTAGGCGCAACTTGCAATATAAATAAAGAGAATTCTTGGGGTTTATAATTGGCAAGGTAGCTGAGCAAGCTCTTCAGCAAATGTAAGAGTTTGTGTTACGAGGACATCCATAATTTGAACAAAACCTGAATCCAGAACTCCATATACTAAATAAAGATGCTGACAGAATGGCTAACATGTCTTCTATATATATGCATTCATTATTTCCCAACACATAATGACTATGTCTGCAGGAGAAACTTACCTAATAAAGGAACTGGGAAGCAGGAACCATAATTTATCATGTAATTTTGTCCTTCTTCAGTATGTGTCTGGAAGAATCATAGAATCATAGAACGGTTTAGGTTGGAAGGAACCTCAAAGATCATCCAGTTCCAACTCCCCACCATAGGCAGGGACACCTCCCACTAGAACAGGTTGCTCAAGGCCTCATCCAACCTGGCCTTGAACACCTCTGTGGGGGAAGCAGCCAGAGCTTCCCTGGGCAGCCTGTTTTCCTCCTGTTTTCTGGTAATAGCATTAGATGTTAAGGGAAGATGAAGGCATAATGCTGCATAAAGCAAACTGGAAATGTCTCTTATTCTTCTCTTGCTCCCACCCCCTCTTCCTCCATTCCTAGATGCTGCATGGCAAGCACGTGATGGTGCGAGTCGGCGGAGGCTGGGACACTCTGCAAGGCTTTCTGCTTAAATACGACCCCTGCCGAGTGCTTCAGTTTGCAACGCTGGAGCAAAAAATCCTGGCTTTTCAGAAAGGAGTCACCAGCGACAGTGCCCCCAGCCCATCAGCTAGAGCTCACGAGCCTCCCCTTATGAATCCAATGTCAGCTGTCAATATGTATCAAAAGCAGACACCAAAACCCACAACTCCTGTGTCAGCTTTTGGAGCCAGTGCCAAGAAGGCTTTATCTAGGCGTCCTCAGTCCCCTGCCCTGGCATCACCCAAAGTGCCAGTGCCCCCATCCTCCGCAGCCAAGTCGCTGACCCTCAGGCCCAAATTGATGGGAGGCATGCAGTCTCCTTTCAAAACATTAGGTGGCACCTCAAAGAAGCTGGAGTCTCCTGCACACAAGTCAGCAGCTTCTGCTCCTGCAAGCAAAAGCTCTTCATCTGTGGGCACGAGAGCCGCTCTCGTGCACTCCGAAACCCTGCGGAAACGCATTTGGTCGCCCGATGCTACCAAAGAGAAGTTTGCCCTGCCTCAGGTTTCCCCAGCACCAGCACTGCACCTTGCCCTATCTAAAAACCAGCCATCGGACTTGGCTGGGACAGCCGAAACCATGGCTGCAAAGCAGAAGCGCGACCCTGGTAAATGCAAGCCTGTGTCTGCCACCAAAGCCAGAGTGAATCCTGTCGCTCCCAGGGCTGCTCAGCTGCCTGCTACAAATCTGCGTGCTGCTGCCAAGCTGGCACATTCTCAGCAGCTCCATCCAAAACCTCCTCCTGAAAGGGCCGTTCAGACCTCAGGAACTGTGTCTCAGCGTCCTCAGAAAGCTTCACAAACAGCTCCTTACCTGGCAAGGACCCTGAAAAGTGCTTCAGCCCTAAAACACTCAACTTCTGCACCTTCCCTTGCACTTAGCAGGGCATTGAAATCACCACCCACGCTGCTGTCTGCAAGCAAAAACATATCATCAGCTGTCAGTAAGCAGCCAAATGTCAATAAACCCCCTCAGGTTGGATCTACTTCATCCAAACCTCCTGAGCGCACCCCCTTATCTGTTGTGCGGCTTCCTCAAACCTCAGCCAAAGCCAACGGGACCAAAAAGCCAGCACAGCCTTCTGCAAAAGCTCAGCCTTCAACCAAAAACTTGCCGGGCAATGCAAGCTTGGACCCAGCAGCCAAGAAACCTCCCCCTAAGGGAAAATCAGCAACAGCCTGTAACAAAGGAATGCCTGAGGTGTCAAAAGGTCCTCTTACAAAGAGCAGGCAAGATGATCACTATTTCGTTATGACAGGGAGTAAAAAACCCAGGAAGTAAACTTCTTTATTAAAATAGTGTGTTCACATGAGCCTCTTGTATCTGCTACACTGAGGACAAGGGGAAAAAAGTTAAATAACACTACATTTACCGTGAAATATTAGGTGTAACCTACATTTTGCTGCATAACTTACAGTAAAAACTGTATTTGGTGGCTTAGAAACTTTTATTTAGATCTTTGTAGATGTGAGCTTCCTTGCTGTGTAGCACCATGGAACAGACTATATCCCCATTTGCTGCTAGCCTGACCTGCACAGAGAAGGCAGGAGAGAGAAAGAGGGAGCTAGGGCTGCTGCTTTTGCTGCTGATCCTTGTCAAGGGACTAAAGCCTGCCCAGGGATCATCTACCCAGGGCAGAGCCTGACTGATTCTGGTGGTTCTGGCAAGTAACAGAGCTGTGCACAAGCTGTAAAAATTTCTAATACCTCAAACAAAGCAATGTTTTTTCAATTTAGCATCCAAATTTGGGTCACCTATATGTATCATTTATAAAGAGAAAGAAATCTCTAGTCATGGTTAGATTTGACAGCTGCCATTACCAGTATTCACTGTGCCTCCCATATGCCTTAAACTGGCCCCAACTTGCTCAGAAGTGGAACTTTCTGGGTTTGTATTAAATTGGACATGCAAAATCATGACCTTGATTGCTCACTCTCATTGTGCCTTTGCCTCTCAAATTCATGACAGATCTTTTCAGTGAGCGATGTTACTTTTAAAACCCTGGGCAGATAACTTTGCTTAGTTCATGCTCAAATCTGTGAGCCCAATCTTTCCTAGAAAGCTCTTGCTACATGGAGCAGCTCCTGAGCGGCTGGGAGTTTGCTTTTCCCTGAGAAGGAGCCCCAAAGCAGCTCCTGCTCCAGGGATGGAGCCCCAGACTGGCTCCTGCTGCAGCAATGCAGAGCTGCAATTACTGATCTGCGCTGGCAGAGTGTTACTGCTTTGTAGAAGTGTCCTTTACCTGTGAAACTGAGTCCCTAAATACTTAGTGCTGCAGGTTACATTTTGTGGGCAGTCTTAGTGTGCAGTGGCCTCTTTTGTTTTATTTATGGAGGCCTTCTTCCTGGCTCTCCTCTATTACTTTCTGGAGGCAAGGAGTAATTTGCTGGAGAGGTAATAAGGGACCAGATTTACCTCCAAATGCCAGAAAGTGCTGCAGTGTTAATGCTCAACTACTGAAGGCCTTCAATGAGTTAAACATCTGTGGTGCTCTATGCCTTTACCCTTAACAAAAGCAGCTTTTTTAGTAGATTAATAAAACTCACTGGTTTTGGGAGTAGGGATTTTTTGGCTTAATTTTGGGCTTAATGAAAAGTTCTTCCAAACACTGAGGAGCTCTCAGGGTCTATAAAGAGACTCTGCAGACTTCTACAGACAATAACTTCTTGCTTTCTGTTCCCAGGATATTTACTTACGGGTGGGAGAAGAGATGCATGGAAACTGTAGTTTCTGATGTTACATATTTAATTATATTTTTTTTTTCCTTTGGAACTAGAGTAAGCAAGCATCATAAACTGAGTCTTCAGGTGCAGTGGCAAAGTCACTGAGCTGCCTTTCTGAGCACCTTGTTAGCTTTTTTAATTTATGATTCTATTTATGCATATCTACTGTACCACACTGCTTACAACCTTGCTGGGAGTAAACAGTAAACGTGAGTATCCAAACTGTAGGAGATAAAGAGATCAGTTTTGATAATGTGGACACGAGTCCCACAAGCTTGTAGGCCTCAGGCTTATTTGTTTTATAGATACACTGCTCAAAGCTACTAATGCATAAGAGTAGCATTGACTGTCATTGACACGCAGCTTCCTATGCTGAAAGCATTTTGCAGTGGATGACTTGCTTTTGATGTCAGGCTTCCAAATAATGAGTTCCATACAGCATGATCTATCTCATGCAGATTGATAGCTGAATTCCTGAGGTTTCTTCCTGTACAGGTTCTGCCTGAGATGAAGTCAAATTCCATCATAGCAGCCCGCAGAGTGATGTGTTTCGGATTTGCGGCTAAAACACGTTGATAACACACCGGTGTTTTGGCTGTTGCCAAACAGTCCTTGCACAAGGTCAAGACTTGCTCCTTTTCCTGCTCTGCCCCCACAGCAAGTGGGCTGGGGGACAGGCAAGAGATGGGGAAGGACACAGCCAGGACAGCCAACTCAAACTGGCCAAAGGGCTATTTTCATATCATAACACTCCTGCTAAAGAAAGTTTGTCTAAAGCAGGTTGTAAAGATTGCATCCAGGTGGGTTTTGAGTATCTCCAGAGAACCTGCACAACCTCTTTGGTTCCTTTCACTCATTAAACTGTCTTTATCTCAACCTGTGAGCTTTTGGGCTTTTGCTGCTCTTCTCTATCTTGCTGGGAATGGAGAGGGGAGACAGTGAGCAGCTCTGTGGGTGCTTATCTGCTGGCTGGGGTCAACCCACAACCACTTTGAAACAGTTTACAAGGTTTATAATAGTAATTTAAACATTGAGACTCTTGGATGGAAAGCTATCTCAACATTTACCTTTGTCATCTAGGACTGTAGAGAGAATGGAGCAGGTGACTTCATCTTTGTGATCCATTGTCTTGTGAGGGACTCAATTTTATGGTTCCAAATGAAATAAGCATAAGCTTTTACAGCTGAAAACCTTAATCAGCTTATCTAAAGATGGTTCACCTGTTACATGCGGGTAAGGTTGGTTTGGATTTATTACAGACATGTTTGAGCATGGTCCAACTTCTGTGAATGTTGCAGTTCTTCACCTTCATAGTCCTATTCCAGTTACAGGTGTCACATGAGATGAGCCAAGAACAACATGTAACAAAGTACCTCCTAATGGAAGTGCCTACTCTTAGCAATGTTTATTTTGCCAAATAGCAAGTCTAATCTTCAGCTTGTATGACGTTTTGTAAGGGAAAGATAACTTGGAGCAAGAATCTGCCTGAGTTCTCCATGTGTCATCAATGCCCTTCTGTATGAGTACTTCATTTAAAATAAACTTATACTCCACCGGTTTTGTGTGCACACTTTTTTTTTTTTTTTTTTTTTTCCCCTCTGCTGTTATCTTTTTGCAGGGTTAAAAACAATGCATTTCAGAAGGCTTATGGTTTTACTCCACCACCACCACATAAATAGTTTCTACCTCAGGCTGTTCATAGAATGGTCTGGGTTGGAAGACACCTCCAAAGGTCATCCAGTCCAACCCCGTTTGCAGTCAGCAGGGACATCCTCCACTAGATCAGGTTGTCCAGAGCCCTGTCAAGCCTCACCTTGAGTATCTCCAGGGATGGTGCCCCAACCACCTCCCTGAGCAACCTATTCCAGTATTTCATTACCCTCTCATGGTAAAGAACTTGTAAACGTTCCTAACATCCAAATGTTTTATAAATACATAAATAGCTACTCCTAGTCCATTGCTTTGTTTGGAGTACAGTACTTCTTTACTCTGAGCCTGACTTCAGTACAACTAATTGAGTAGAAAGGGCTTCCTACTCTTTCCTGTCTGACAATGTGCTTGAGGAGTTCCAGATGTACTTCTGAGAGTTTGCTCTTTGCAGCTCTATTTGAAATCTTTTGTGTGGCAATATTTTATATGCTTAGATCTTCTCAACAAACTTAGGCCCATATCTGTTGTTGTCAAGAACAGAAACTTAACTGGTTTTATTGGGAAGAGAACTGAGCCTTCTCCCTGGGGTCTCCTAATTATTTTTTATTCCCTATTTGACTTCTAAAAAATATTTTAATACCTGTGGGTTTTGCCTGTTCCAAAGTGCCTTCGGTTCCTGCCACTCTCATGCTGGTGCCTAATCGTCCTCCCACTTCAGCTATGTCTATTAGGTACATTCCTGGGTATCTACCATACTTGTTCCTACAGGCCCAAGCTTTGCAGAGATATTTAGTTATGACTTTCTTTTAAGTGATAATGGTATTTCAGCTGGCCAATAAAATGCAGACAGCCCAGGACTCAGCTAAGTACCATAGAATGGCTTAGATTGGAAGGGACCTTAAAGATCATCTACTCCAACCTCCCTACCATGGGCAGGAATGCCTCTCAACTAGACTTGGCTGCTCAAGACCTCATGTCTCCCAGGGAATCTACTGTTCACCAGTAAAGCTTTAAAAGGAGATGTGGAAGATGTTTTAAACTCCTACTCCAAAATTAACCTTCATTGCTGGTAGGTATTACTAGTTCTCATGAAATGGCATATTTTATTCTGAATAAGGATGGAGTGAAGTGTCAACCATCCTGGCTCAGTATTCTATCCTTTAGACCTTGACAGGAAAGATGGAATCACACTTTTTGCTGGTAGGTATATAACATTGGTATTGATAGGGAGGGAAAAAGATGAGGAGTGGTGGGGATGGAGGAGAGGGTACCTTCTGGTATCTATAGTCCAAATTCATTCTTCTAGCTCAGTGGAGAGGTGGTCTTAAAGTCATAACCTCTTCCTTCTTGAACTCCATTGAAGAGAGTCATTTCAGGTTGCCTGCTCAAAACTAGGCAATGGAAAAATCTAGTTCCTCCCTGACCTATAGATGCATCATGATCAGAATAGACTGGTGTATGTGCTTAAATTTGGGCTCCAGCTACTCTTCCCACATGGCATCCCTAAGCAGGCTTTTTTCCACTCTGCCTTGTGCTGACTGTGCAACTCCCCACCAAAATGTCCTACAACCACTTTTTCCTTTGCCAGAAGTATATTTCTCAGTGTAGTGGTTCTGGGGGTCACCCACCCCCCCACACGCAATGAATTCACCCAGACTAGACTCAGCCATCTGGAAGTTAAAGAATGAAGCTTTATATTCACAGCCTAGCACAATATGCAAGTGGATTATTTACAATATATTACAATATTTACAACTATATACAGTTATAAGCAAAGGTAAAAGTAATACAGAAACACAATGCGCTTCCCAACAATCAGAGTGCCCAGGAGGGGCTCCCAGCCACCCTTCCACCTTCTTTTCACCCCCTTCCCTTATCCCAGAGTCTGCCTTACATGCAGGGTGAGTTGGAAGAAATAGCAAGGGGGATTAGAAGCAAAATGATTAGTTGGGTTATGCGCAGGGTCAGGAAGAAGCATTTAATACAGCAGAAGCCAGGGAGAGACACAGACTGACTGTGTCCTTGTTTTTCTATGTCTAAGCAAACCTATGAGTGGAATGTAGATCATATTGTTTTCTTTTCACAGCCAATAACCTAATTTCTCTCATTAAAATATTCTAATTAGCTTCAAACCAGCGCACTCAGTGCCACTGTCATGCAATCAATAGGAGAGGTGCTTCAGCCCTCTGATTATGTTTGTGGCTGTCCGGGTCTGCACCAACAGTTCTATGTCTGTGTGCTGGGGGGACTAGAACTGGGCAGTGGGGGAGAATCACCACCATCATCCTGCTGGTCACATTTCTTTTGATCCAACCCAGGATACTATTTGCCTTCTGGGCTGCAAGTGCACATATACGCACAAATATACACAAATTTATGTGTGTGTGTATATATATATATATATATACACACACACCCTACATATATACACATCTGATAAAATTCAATGCAGTTTTCCTTCTAAAGCTTCAAGCAGCCATAGCTTCCAACCTTAAACTTCTCCTCTATTTTCCTACAGAAAAACTGAAATCTGTTTGTTAGCTGAGTGAGTGCTATGGAGCCATCTGGTGTCTATGAATTTGACAAAAGCTACTCCAGGAACGTGAGACCTTTGTACTTAAAATCCACAGGAAAACAGCCTTTCTCACTGACACAAGTGGAACACTTTAGCTAGCAAAATTCAGACATAGCATACAATAAATAATGCAAGTGTTTAGTTTTGTGAGACATTTTTTAATGATTCAAATGCATTTTGGAAAACATTTTCATTGTTTGTTTTCTTTTTTTGTTTGGTTGGTTTGGGGATTTTGGTTGTTTTTGGTTATTTATGTTTGTTTCTTTAAGAACCAAGATTAAAGAAAACAAAAGTTTAAAAAATTAAATTGTGTGAAATGTAAATAAGCTCTAGACACTTTTACACATTTCAGACATCTTAAGGGGGAAAAAAATGACATATTTCACAGATTCACAGAAACATCCAGGTTGGCAAAGCCTCTCAGAATCACCAAGTCCAACCTAGAACCCTACTCTACAAGATTCAGCCCTAAGCATCACATCCAAAGGACCCTTAAACACTCCCAGGGTGGGTGACTGCCACCTCCCTGGGCAGCTCATTCCAGTCCCTGACCACTCTCTCCATGAAAAACTTTTTCCTAATGTCCAATCTAAACCTCCCCAGTCTCGGCTTGAGGCCATTCCCCCTTGTTCTGTCTCCAATTGTCTGTGAGAAGAGACCAGCAGCAGCCTCTTCCACAATGTCCCTTCAGGCAGCTGTAGACAGTAATGAGGTCTCCCCTCAGCCTCCTCTTTTTCAAACTAACCATCCCCAGCTCCCTCAGTTGCTCCTCATAAGATTTATTCTCCAGGCCCTTCCCCAGCTTCATTGCCCTCCTCTGGATCTGCTCCAGCACCTCCATGTCTCTCTCGTATTGGGGTGTTGTATTATATTTGAGAGGTGAAGTCTGCTTACAGTATAGATCCAGCTAGGCAGAAATCCCTTTCAACTCAGAAATGAACTTTGAGGGTTGTCGCCTGGTGGGAATGCCAGCAGCGGATGGCTTTCTAGGTGGGGAGGTGAAGTGATGCCGTCTGATCAATGCTGCTACAGCACTTTGTGTGAAACGCTGCGTTCCAGATGGAGGAAAAAACTGACAGGCTGGGAGCATCTGGCCTTTTCTCCAAGGAATGGAGCTAGGCAGAAAATATTGATAGATCAGTCGTGCTAAGACTTTTTAGGAGGTAGGATCACAGCACAGAACTTGGGTATCAAATTGGCCTTTAGCGCTGAGTCAGAAAGTATTGTACCCAACTGAGGTCTTCCAAAACAAAGCTGAAGTTGCCTGTTTCCTCAAGAAAGACCCTGTTTGGACAGTCACAGAGGAAAAGTAGCATGCATTAGGGCTTGTTAAAGCACACAAATGTGGCACCTTGCATGAAGGATATGATGGTGCCATGCATATTTACAGTATGAAAGCCTATGCTTTATCTCCCTTGTATTTCAAAATAAAAGTAGCTGTTGAAATTGTTTATAAATATCTGCAGGGTGAGTGCCAGGAGTGCCAGGAGGGCCAGGCTCTGCTGGGTGATGCCCGATGACAGGACAAGGGGCACTGGGTGGAAGTTGAGGCACAGGAAGTTTCATTTAAAAATGAGGAGGAATTTTTTTCCTGTGAGGGTGACAGAACAGTGGAACAGGCTGCCCAGGGTGGTTGTGGAGTCTCCCTCTCTGAAGATATTCATGCCCTGTCTGGACACATTCCTGTGTGATCTGATATAGGTGATCCTGCTCTGGCAGGGGGATTAGACTGGATGAGCTTTTGAGGTCCCTTCCACCCCCTGACATTCTATGATTCTATGAAATTCACCTGGAGTACTATCTGCAGTTCTGAAGCCCTCAACACAAGAAGGACATGGAACTGTTGGAGAGAGTCCAGAGGTGGCCACAAAGATGCTCAGAGGGCTGCAGCAGCTCTGCTATGAGGACAGGCTACGAGAGTTGGGGCTCTGCAGCCTGGAGAAGAGAAGGTTTGGAGTGGACCTTGGCGTGGCCTTCCAGTAGTTGAAAGGGGCCTACAGGAGGGCTGGGGAGAGACTATTGACAAGGTCTTACAATGACAGAACAAGGGCCAATGGGTTTAAACTGACAGAGGGGAGATTTAACCTGAATGTTAGGAAGAAGTTCTTTCCAGTGAGGGTGGTGAGACACTGGCACAGGTTGCCCAGGGAGGTTGTGGCTGCTCCCTCCCTGGAGGTGTTCAAGGCCAGGTTGGATGAGGCCTTGAGTGACCTGTACTAATGGGAGGTGTCCCTGCCTATGGCGAGGGGGTGGAACTGGATGAGCTGCAAGGTCTCTTCCAACCTAAACCATTCCATGGTATTTACAGTGCGAAGGCACAAGGCTTTATCCATCTTACATTTGAAAATAAAAATAATCATTGAAATTGAAGTTAAGAATCTTACAATGTGCTGATCTTTTAGGTAAGCATTGTTATTTTTCACTTTTCTGCAGCAAGGCTGCTGTAACAGAGAGTTCCTTGTACTGGAACCTATATTCCCAGAAGAACAGAAATAATTACCATGGTGTGTCATTCTGATGAACGGTAGAGCTTCTTCACAGCTCTTTTCTATTTATTTATTTAATTTTTTTACTTTGCTGAGTATACTATTCTATAGACACCTGTGAAGCAAGACCATAATAAATTACTTTTATTATGTACAGTCTGCAGCATTGATCCCTGCTGTACCTTGAAGATATTTCTTGCTGCATCCAAATTTCAAAGAAAAAAGCAGCAAAAGGAGGTTGTTTAAAAAGCAAAGTAAATGTAAGTGCTTTGGGTCTACAGCTCCAGAATTAGACCTCTGAACATTGCTTTAGATTTGGGAGATTTTTGAGAATACACAGTTGTGTGGTCCAGATTTTAGTGGATATTCTGCTATAGTAGGGTATTCAGCTATGTAAAAATATATACAGGAAGAATATATACAGGGGAAAAACGTTGAAGGTAATCGCTCAAAGTACACAAGAGTTTATGCCAAGATTGAGTTTATTTTTCTCCTAAGTAAAAAGTTAACTTTAAATTGGTAGTTAAATAATCTGTGCTTATGTTAGATTACATTTTTCAGGCAGCTGAGAATTTGCATCTCTTCATTCCTGTTGATGGAGTGCTCAAATTGGGGAGATGCATTCATATCATAACTTGCATCTAATCCACAGTGAGATCTCCCAAACAGATTGTGATTGATGTCCTCAGTTATGTTTTGTCAAGGTCTGTAGCAAACCCTGTGTTATCCATTTGTCAGCACTTGCAGTGAGGCTGTTTTCTGAACACAGTTCTGTTTTCTTCTAGATAGGAAAAGTTATTTAAATAGAGAGCCCTGGGTGAAGTTCATGTTGCTGTGAAGTCTAATCTTACATTCTCCACTTCCACAGTAAGATTTAAAGCTTCTAGAATTTATGTAACTTTCATTAGTTAATCACAGTTACTGAGGAAAAGGAAACTGGTAAGGTTGTGTGTTTTGGTACTTTTAGATGTCAAAGTGAAGATGCAAATTAAGTCTTTTTTTCCCCCATGCATGTGCTCAAACTCTTCCTAGTCACTCTGCTATGTTGTGTCTGTTGCATGATCTGATCTGCAGTGCTCCTGCCATATCCTGTGTGGCTAAACATATTATCAAAAACATCCACCCTGTCAGCCCCACCTCTGACACAGTGAATAGCCATAACAACCTACTCTAGTGCAGTAATATGAAAAGACTCACCAAGGGCTTTCAATCAAGCTGAAGTCATCTGACAGATAAAGAGTCTGCACTGATAAGCTGAAGACCAAGGCTGTTGTCACTGACATAGATCCTTTTGTGTGCAAGCAGAGCAGAAGTTTTTCCTGTTATTTCCTTTTAGATGTTCACAAAGCTGCTATTTGCACTCTTTCACAGGAAGTAGTCCCCAAATCCTCAGAGGACGAGGAACTCTTTTGCAGTTTTTGAACCTTTTGGCTGTTCTGGCTCTGCCAGGTGTCCTGCTTGCCAGTCTGCAGGGACACCTGTGGAAGCAACACTTAGTCCTTGGTATCATACTTTACCTTTAGCTGTAGAGATGGCCAGTGTGATCTCCATCATCTGCTGATGATTTGCACTCTGTCCCGACTTTGATGCGTCCCCTGTGCAGAGGAGGACATGCTGTGATAGCGGAGGTAGATGTTGCTCTTTCCCACACGACTGGGGAATGCCCTGCTGGAATTGCCTCTCTGCAATAAGCTCTGCGGTGCATACTGAATCCAGAAATAATGGGAAGGAATCACAATACTTGGGCTTATCCTTCATACCTTCCATCACAGAGAACTAGTTTAGCCAGGTGAATTAGGTAAGTAGTTCCTTTGTGCTGTGTGTGTTCTTAATGACGACGAAGAAAAGCTCTTATCAAGAACGATTTGCAGACCACAGTTATGATCTTACTCCAAACTGCTCTTGAGTTCATCCTTGCTTTGTTTATTAGAGAAATTTTTGAACCCAGCTAACTGAAGTCAAGCAGTGAGAATATGCCCTTCTGCTGTATGCCAGATGGCCTGCTGTGTGTTTCTTCCTTGGCTGAATGCAAAACTCTGTCCTTGGATGTGCATGTGTAGTCTCGAGATGGGCCATAGGAAATCTCTCGCATCTCAGCAGGTGTAATATGACCAGGGTAGACAATAATAACACTTTTTAATCTCTTTCTTAAATATATGCATGCATGACACTTAGATCTTTAGTAGAGGAAATGTAAATGGCTGTGTCTATTTCCTACCAAAAGTTTGCATAAATTGCAGATCTGGATGTGAAGGCACTGACAACAACCACGGGAAATCCAGCTCACCCGTGAGAGCATGTATCCAAACAAGAGCCTGTAGCCAAATGAGAAGCAGCTAAATGATAATTCCCCTTCCCACAAAAGGGAGAGGAAAGCATGACTGCAAAGATGAAAAGTACATCAGTCATGCCAAATTCCTACTAACATAACATCGTCCAATTTCTCTTTGTACCTGGTTAGGTGTTAGCCAGCCTACTACTAGCTGACACCAGCATTTGAAAGCTGGGCAAGGAGATTTTTAAGCTCAAGAGCTTGAACTGGGGCACATATGGACAGTATAAAACTAAAAGCTACTTTTCTGCTTAACTCAAACTTTGAAAAAATCCCACGTATGCACTTTCAGTTTTATGCTGTGTGCAAATGTCAAATATGCTTAGCTGGAACAGAATTGCTTGAAAGTAATTATTGTCATCCCATTTGGCTAAATATATCCATACACATACCAGAAATATGCAAGACTAAAAAAATGCTGATATAAGCTTATGAGTTGTTTGTATTTAAAGACTGGTCCCATTGATCTGCTATTAAGATTTTTTTCTGGTTTTGTTGCCGTGTTACCTCTGTTATATAAACTTCAAATGTATCTTTCCAGTAGAAAGAAATGCAAGCAAATTATTTCAAAGAAGGAAACAAAATTTGGAAATGAGATGTCTCAACCCCTTTGACTGCTTAGAAGGTCAGAGAATATACAGAACATATTCTGGAGTAGGTACCCCTAGGAAATAGAATCGTAGAATCTTAGGGTTTGGTTGGAAAAAACCTTTCAGATCATCAGGTCTAATCATTAGCTAACTTGACCAAGTCATGTCCCTCAGCACCACATCTCTACGTCTTTTAAACACTTTCAGAGATGGGAACTCAACCACCTCCACGAGGAGCCTGTTCAGGTGGTTGAGAACCCTTCCAGTGGGTTGTTTCAGGTCTGATTTGAAAGCAAGCTGAGCAAGCAACAAGGCAAACTTTGATCCTGGGCATCATTCTTCTGTTCTGTCCTCCCCCTCTGCATTGAAGAGCTTTTAATTAGCCTCCTGGGACAAACCCAGAGCTATTACTGCAAATGGGGGAGTTTTACCCCAGGAGACAAGGGGTATTCTGCTTTGCCTGGTCCAGCTGTGAACAGCAATGGCAGGTTCTCCTCAACATGTTAAGGCCTTTCAGAATGTTACTGTGTTAGAGAGTCCCCATGGATGGTCTGGGAAGAGGTTTTAGGAGTTTCCAGCAGGGTGTGAGCCTCAGGTGCACATAATCTCCCTCTTGTGTCCTCGGTGCAGGAGAGGAGCTGGCTGGGTCCTGACTTCCTAAACATCAGGGCCAGCTAATCTGTTGGGCTTTCTGCCTCCCACTCTGAACAGGGGCAAGTGAGGTTGGAGAGCACCTCAGGTTATAATGTAGCAGTAAAACTTGTCAGTCAAGTGTTTTGGATTCACCTTTGGCTGTGTTATGGACGACATGGGGGCTTTCTCCCCATGCACACACTTCTTTTGAACAATCTTTTGTGCAGAGGCATTTGGCCCATCTTGCAGCAGGCTCAAGTCCCCATGCAAAGTAGCTGTGCCTGATTATCCTTTATCACTATGGCTCAGGGAGGGTTCTGCCCAAAGACGATGTTAGGTGAACACATAGACATACACATACACACACATATATCTTTGCAAATCCTCCTCTGCATGTTGGTACCTTTTTCTCTGCCCCTCACCCTCTCCAGCCCCAAGGGAGTTTGGCTCCCTATGGAGCAGCCTGGCTGAAGCATCAGCCACATGCACCATGTGGAGAGCCTGAGCTCCACCTCAGCTGCGGGAGGGGCAAGGTGTGCTTAATCACTCGGATCGGGGCTAGCTGGAGAAGTGAGAGAGGAGAGGAGGTGAAAAAAGAAAAACGGCTTTAAATGGCAAGACTGAGCTTATAGCATGTGGCCAGCATGTGCCATACAGGCTTCAGGAGGCAGCAGGAGCCCATGCGAGAGGCTCCAGCCGGGCAGCATCAGAGAAAAGAAGAGGTGTTGCAAGATGGGGGATTCCCAGACACCTGCGGGCAGGAAGGGTCTGCAGGTACACAGGGCACGACCGACAGTTCCGTCTCACCCTGCAGCAAGCTTAGCCCGGAGCTCAGGTAGGCTGAATGCATGGACTGGTATAAATTCCACCCCTCATCTCTTTTTGTTTTGGCTCAGGTAGGGTGCATGCACGGATTGTGCAGAGTATACATTTCCTTTCCCAATCACTCTTAGATTGTTTTGGCTCATGGTGTTATGGGACAGAGGCATGAGTTCATTGAGTTCTGTAGTTGATTTTTGGCATCACTGTGTTTGTGGAGGAGGAGGAGGAATATTAAAGGGTAATTTTTTTTTTTAGGATTTCTGCTTCAGAAGGATGTACGAAATTTTAGTTTTCCAGGGAGAACTTTTGGGCATGGCTGTGTGGTGTCTGTGAGAGAAAATGCCTGGGGGCAATCCAGGCGCAGCAGAGAGAAAACTCAGAGATGCAAATCAACCACTTCACAGAAAACTGCAGACAGAAACCGAAGCTTCTGTAACAGTCAAAGGACTACATGTAAAGTGGCTGTCTGATAGGAAACCCTGAGGGGCTGAGGTGGCCAGGTTTGCATCCACCTCCAAGCTTTAAGATTTACTCCTCAGTGCATTGCATCTGCAAAGCTCTGAGGATGAGCAAGCTCCTTTCAGTCCTCTTGACGGGGAGAAACAGCTCCAGGATATACAATTTAACTTCATTTCCATATTGCTAATAGAGGGTGCACGTTTGTTTGTCCCCCAAGTGTAGTTGTATCTGAGCAGCTGGGAATGGCACTAAGCTTGCGACAGGAACATTGTCTGCGGAGTCCTTGGTGTCCCTGAGTTTGCAACCACAAATTCTATTAGGCTGCTAAGCAGCTTCCTTCACCCTGTCTCAGCAACCCTTTCCCTGCCTTGCTGTCGAGAAGCTGTGTTGAGAGCTAGATGCTGATTTTCTTTGCCGTTATAATTTTGAAACTCTAAGCACAACTTTAAAATGATGCACTCATTGCAGAAGTTACTTTTTTTCCCCCTAGATATTTTCCTGTTTCAGCTGTTGGTTTTCTGTCACCTCATAAAACAAACAGGCAGGAGCAGCCTGTGTATTGTGCAGCCCAGTGCACGCACCTATTCTGCTGTAGTTAGTCAGTGTTCCTTGCCTCTTGCTATGATCCGCGGTGTTGTGTTTAGCTTAAATGTCGAAGAGGTTGAAAAAAAATTAAAATCCAAGGTAGTGATCAGTGGATAAGAGAACTGTTGAAGACTATAGCAGAAGAACAGTGAGTTGCATCAGGGCACATCCTGTACCCCTAACAACAGAGCAGGATCCGAAGTGGCAGTGGAGCAGCTGTGCCTCCCACTTGCCAGGTCCCACTTGAGGTTCAGAGCTCAGGGGATGAAACAACAGCAGCAAGGTGCAGAAATCCAGACATAAGCAAGACTGTGACAAATTGTGGGTTCAGAGTGGGATTATGATGTCTCATTTCATGTTAAAGGCTGTAAATTAAAAATGTATAATAAAATGAGAAATTAAAACCATTACACGTTCAAGGAGAAGATGTATGCCTTCAGCATTTAACAACATTGCTAACAGTGGACCAGAAGAAAAGATGGGAGTCTTTTACAAGGAGCAGGCCACTTTAATGATAAACCCAGGAATTTAGATTGCCTTATTATAGCTTTCTTCTCCAAAGGGATAAGCTGCTATAATACAAAGGACACAGGTTTTAACCTGTGTTTATTATCAGGTTCTGATAGTGTTGGCTCTCTTCCAATAGGACTGCTTCGTTGGAGAAATCCGTACGTGTATGGGAATCCTCATCTCCTTCACACCTCCTCTGAAGATGCCTGTGTTCCTGTATTTCAATGTTTCACTACTCAGAATGACTTCTCATTTCCATTATCCTGCCCAGCTTCACTTTCTATCACTCCAGTGCCTTCTTACAGCAGTAGCAGTCAAGAAACTTTGAGTCAGGACTCTACAGGTAAGCAATTATTTCATTTTTACATGTCAGTTTAATTCAGCAGTTTTAGTGCTCAAGTTAAATAGCTGTTTCTGCTGCCAGACTGCTTTGACTGCCTCCTGAGGCTGGGTTAGGTCACAGAAACTTTGCTTTCTTTTTAAACCATGAGGCAAATCACTTGCAATTATCAGAAACAAAGAGCATC
Organism: Ramphastos sulfuratus; assembly: GCA_013399055.1. Taxonomy (NCBI): domain Eukaryota; kingdom Metazoa; phylum Chordata; class Aves; order Piciformes; family Ramphastidae; genus Ramphastos; species Ramphastos sulfuratus. The sequence continues at coordinate 213,754 of WBNM01012138.1, forward strand.
ATGTTCTCAGACACAATAATACAGTTACTGTATGTTTGCTTTAAAACCTGTAGACCAGGTTGGATCCAGGGTAATATATGGAGACACATTTGAAGACAGTATTCATTCCACTGTGCTTGTCATAGAACTTTGCACGAGGGAGGGCACCCTGGTATCCCAAATGCTACTAGCATCTGGCTAATCACACAGTAGGATGGATAGTGAACATCCAGTCACATCCATGGGAACACATTTGTGCTCTGACCCTGTTAAAAGGCTTATGCCTATCAGAACCTATCAGAGACAGCAGCATGTTGGCCAGTGATAAGGTGCTTCCAGACTGGGATATGGAGGTCTTTCGTGGTCTCCAGGAAAGATGATGACTGATTAAGGGTTGTGGTGTCAGGACAAATCACTTGACTGTGCCCATTTGTGTGAGAGGTTTTGATCACGATGATGATAGAAAGTGGGACATGACCTCAGTGAATTTTTCTGGCTGCTGAATGAGGCCTTGTTTTGCAGGCTTCCTAACTGAACCCCTGTAAAAGGATTTTGATTTATGCTACCTCTTTTGTGTTGCTGAGTAGGAGGACTTAAAGTTCTGTTCAGAGAGTGGGGTCTTTGTGAACCCAATACTGGAAGGGGTAATGCTGCTGTTGTGACTTGCATTTATCTTTTTTTTTTTTTTTTCCTGCTTCCAGCTAAAAGCTGTGTAAATCTGCTCCTGATCCAGTGTTCTTTGCATGAACCCTGTGACTACCTTCTGGAAGCTTCATTTGTGTCCTAGTTTTTCCCACCAAACTGAGTGTTAGAAACGCTGTATTTAGTGGGAGATATTTTTCCCCATATGAGTGACAATCCTGGAGTTAATTGTAAAGTTATTGGGTTTGGGATAGTCAGGTGGCAAGTGAGCTTTACAATGAGGTTCACTTGCCACTTAGAGACAATGTTGTGGAGGAAGACAGGAATGTTAGTTAAAAATAAAATAGTAGTAGTGTAATAAAACTGTAATAAGTTCGTAAGTAGCTGCTGGCATGGCAGGGAGGTTCTAAAAAATGGATGCCAATAGCCAAAGGTGCCAGTGTGATATTAGCAAGTCAAACACCAATGCTCTCAATGTAAGAAGCTACAGAGTCTTTGAAGAGTTCAGAGTGAGATGTGTATGAAAGCATTGCACCAAGGAGCTGCACAGCAGCATGGTAATAACTCAGCCCAGAAGTCCATTTCCAGTAGAGCTGGTGCAAAACGTGACTCCTAGCTCAAGGAGGTACAATCTTTGCCCTGAAGACTTAATGTCCTAATTTCTATCTCAAATGAAACAGTTGATAATCCATGGGATTATTCTAAATCTAAATATCTCCTGCAGCACAGGAGAGGGTACTGCATGTAAACAGTTTTGCACATACTGATTAGAGGGGCTTCATAGTCAGCAGCTTCCCTGTGTGACTGGGTCTGCAGCACCAGTGATAATCCATACCAGTGGACCTTGTTAGGGTGCATCTAATGCCAAGATTCCTCAAGTTTTTTCCAGTTTTCAGGGACTGTCTTGCCATGATTGAAAAGCTGTCAGCTCTGCTGCAAACAAGCTGTCCAGGTGTGTACAACGCAGCTGTGGAAGCTCGAGTACTACAGTAGCTGAAGTGGGGATGTTTCTGAAAAGACTTAGAGATTGATTAATGAGCTAGAGGGTATATATTAAAGTTATATCCAGACTCATAGACTCATTGAATAGCTTGAGTTGGAAAGATCATCTAGTTTCAAAGCCTCTGCCCTAGAAAGGATCAGGTTGCTCAAAGCCTCGTCCAGCCTTCCAGGGATGAGGCATCCACAACTTTTCTGGGCAACTAATTCCAGTGTCTCACCACCCTCTATTAAACTAACCTAAATCTACTCTACTTTTAAACCATTGCTTCTTGTCCTGTCACCACATGCCCTTATCAAAAGTCCCTCCTCAGCTTTCCTGCAGGTCCCCTTCAGGTACTGGAAGGCTGCCAGAAAATCTCCCCTGAGCCTTCTCTTCTCCAGGCTGAACAGCCCCAACTCTCACAGCCTGTCCCTGTAGAGGAGGTGCTGCAGCCCTCTGATCATCTTCATGGCCCTCCTCTGGACCAACTCCAGCAGTTCCATGTCTTTGTTATGCTGGGGCCACCAGAACTGAACTCAGTACTGCGGTTGGGGTCTCACAAGAGCAGAGCAGAGAGGAAGAGTTATCTCCCTTGTCTTGCTGGTCACGCTTCCTTTAATCCAGCCCAGCTCATGGTTGCCTTCTGGGCTGCAGATATACACTGCCAGCTCATGTTGATTATTTTTTTTTTTTTTTTTTGGTGAACTGACATCTCCAAGGCCTTCTCCTCAAGACTGTGGTTAAGCCACTCCTTGCCCAGCCTATACTTGTGCTTGGGACTGCCCTCATCCAGGTGTAGGACCTTGCACTTGGTCTTTTTGAACTTCCTGAGGTTGGCTTGGGCCCACTTCTCAAGCCTGTCCAAGTCCCTCTGGGTGGCATTCCTTGCCTCCACCATGTCCTTTTTTAAATGTTGTTGGGAGAATTCTGGATATTTCCTCCTGGGTAGGACATGTCTGGGGACTTGTAATAAACTGTGCTTGGGGATTTCTGAGCTGAATGTCAGTGTTCACAGGAACAAGATAGTGATGTGGAAAATAAAAGTATCAACACAGTGGAACTCTGTGTATTAGGATACAGAGTGAAAGTGATACAACTACAGCCAAATATGTTTAGGGAACAGGTCTTTGTGGGTGCTTTGCATCCTACTGGAAACATTAGTCTCATTTAGTACTTTTGTTGCTTAGGAGCATCCTGCGTTGCAAGATAATTTACAGAGCAGTGTCAAACTTTGTCCTTGGATACAGGAGCAGAACTGACATCCAGAATCAATCAATTTCATCTGTTCTAGAAGGGAATTCTTGGACCTCTAATGCTACTCGTGGTTTAAAATCATGAGGTTTCTCGGGGGTAGGAATGGACTCATTAATAAAAAACATGCTTCTGCTGAGAATGGGGCAAAACATGAGGAATTATCCTGCACTGATTTCTTAACCCGGACATCTTGTAAAGGAGTAGCATAGAGGAATGTAGTTCTGATAACTATTTCGTAACTGTGTGTCCATTTTTGAGCTGAGTTCCTGTTGATTAACTTTTTCTCTTCTTACTACCATTATCCAATGCCTCTTTATATTGAACAAAATATTCCAAAATATCCAGAAGACTTTGCTAGGCAACACCAGCTAGACTGGGAGGAATAGGTTTGCACTGAGCAGAAATGAGTCAGGAGCTGAACAATGCCTGTCAAGTTCGTCTCCTCTTCAAATGTTAAAGAAACAAAGACTATAATTCATTCAAGCACTGAATATAACAAGGCCTTGAGGACTTTTTGAAACAGATTCCCATTTTTACCAAGAATGATCTGAATCTCTTCTGCCAACCACTTTTGACTTGAAATTAGTGCACCTCCATCTCAACTGTATTTCTGTTGTTCATCACAGGGACCTGTCCCTTACATGCCAAATTGTCTGTTTGGAAAGCAATTGTATTGATTTGCCATGAATTGTGCCTGACAAATCTGTTGACTCTTTGTTGTCTTGTTTTCCTCAAAGTGCTTACAGGCTGCTTGATTTATTGCTTGTTTACTAATTTGTCTCCATCTCTTTTTGTGTATCAATACTAGGCTGGCTGTTGCTTTATAATCACCTAAAGTACTTTATTTTGCCCTTTCCCACTTTTTATAGGACATTACTTAATCCTTACTTGGGTGGAGTTTTCCTTAAAATGTATTTAGGTTCGTAAATTACAACAAGGTAACTGTAATGTGAGCTAGGTAGCTATGTGTGAGAGAATTGGGTCTTTTTAGTGTGGAAAAGAGACTGAGGGAGGATCTCATAAATGCTTATATATATTGAAAGGGTGGGTGTAAGGAGGATGGAACCAGTGGTGGCAGGTGACAGGACAAGGGGGTAACAGGCACAAACTTGAACATAAGAAGGTCCATCTAAATATGAGGAGGAACTTCTTTTATTTAAGGGTGCTAGATACTGGAAGAGGCTGCTCTGAGAGGTGGTGGAGTCCCCATCTGTGCAGATGTTCAAAACCTGCCTGGATGCATTCCTGAGTGACCTTCTCTAGGTGAACCTGCCTTGGCAGGGGGGTTGGACTCGGTGATCTCCAGAGATCCCTTCCAGTCCCTACTATTCTGTGTCCTTTCTGGATCTGTGCCTGATCCCTGGTGTGTGAATGTATGAAACAGAGCTATTTCAGGAGAACTTAAACTTCCAGCAGTGACAGGGGAAATGTAGAGGACATGAGCCAGCTGGACCCTCTTCAGGGGTGTGCCTGGGTCTGTCTTTCAGGTGGTCAGAAAAATACAAGTTCTGGAACAAAAAAAAATATTCTTACAATTGTAGCACACAGTACTTTTTGCAAAGGTGAAGAAACATGGAAGTGTTCCAGCTTCATTGCTCAAATCTTTTCAAAATCTGTCTGGTTTGTTTATAGGACTTCCTGTGACCTCTCCTTTTAATTTTTTTTCCTTTCCCTGCTTGTGCATCATAATTTTTTATTTTCATTTTCTGCACTGCAAGATATTGAGATATTGCCACTTTCTGTGTCAGATCTGGCATTCACAGCCAAAAAAGCAAATTAACATCTGTGTTCCTTGATTTGTGTGTAAACACACACTTAAATGCATCCTTAAATGTATTCTTTGATTCTGCATCCTCCATGCAGTTTTTTGACAGAGCTGTCTGGTCTCATGCAGCTTCTAAGGCCTGTTTTAAATCACACAAGAACAACAAAATGCTACACAAAGAAATAATTTGTGACACTGATTACTTTTTTTTTTTTTTAGAATAGTCTTTGGACTTAATGTAAGCTACAGTTTTGAGTCAACAATTTTACACATCTTTATTACACATGATGTAGGATACCAATTACATTTATTTGATATGCTGTGTGCAAAGGAAGTGAGTGCAATAGATCTGTTGTTAGCTGAATCTTGTAAAAGGAATAGTATTGATCTGCCAAGGAAGTTATTTTTTCATTTGGAGAAAAATGAGATTTGGAAGAATCATAATGTGAAAAAGAAGATGATTGAGGGGGACATTTCAACAGTCCTGGGAGGGGAAAGACTAAATGAGAGGAAAGTGATACTGGAGTTTTTCCAGCACAAGGTTAATATTTTTATGGATGACTTCTGCCTGCAAAGGAGGAATGCATTGATAAGGTGCATTCATAAATCTAAGCTGGGAGACATCATCACTACAGAGGAGAAACTGAATGTCAGGAAGGAGGAAATGGATAGCTTTTGGGAACAGAATAGGGAAAAGTGATGAAATACATTAGTGCAGGTTTCAAGACTGTGCACAACAGGACTATTTTTTTGGTCTCCTTTGAGCTGGGAGCCCTCATCTGGAAATGGTAGAAAATTATAATTCCTGCTACTAATCAGAAGTGTGATGCAGCTGTGCAAGAGCAAATAGAAGCCTGGAATGGCTCAGGGGAAAAATTTGCCACAAGAGGAGATTAGAATTGTTTACCCAAGCTGTCTGCTTTTTTCCAAAGAAGAGAGAGATATACTGGAATTTAATGAGAGAATAACAAGCAGAACATTGTGGGAGAGGAGAGCTCATCCTGTGAGAGTAAAAAAAAACAAAGTTGCTTATTTAGACTTGGGGGAAAAAAAAAAAATTTAAAAATAAAGGAAGGGGAAACAAACAAACAAAAAACCCAAAACCCGAACAAACGAAAAAAATCAAAACAAAAAACCCCACAAACAAACAAAAAAACCCCAAGCAATACAGTAAGTTTCAGTTTCTGATTATTTAACAAACTAATGCTTATAAAGTCTGCTTCTGAAGTGGCTATTTCTCGAACATCTGTTCACTTGTACTGATCAGCAGCCTTCAGAGTCTGAAAAACAGTGCTAAGCAACTCTGGAAATGGAACTGTTGCTGTTAGAATTTAGAGTTAATGAGTTCCAGTTGCAAACCGTATCTGGAAGGGCTTATCAAATCCTAGCTCCTGGGAACTGCATACAAATGTGAAAGCCACAAGATGGTGCTGACTCTCCTTACCATGACTGGAAGCAACAAAAAGGCAGAGCCCCTTGCAGTGATCTGGCCGTAACCAGACACAATTTCCAATCAGCTCAGTGGAAGCTGCAAAGTCAGCGCTCAGTTTGGCCTACAGTTTGTAGCTATGCATTGGGTTTTTGTTAAGCAGTCCTAAGACACGCTCTGTATATTGGAGGGAAAGGAGGAGGTGAGGACAGAGAGAAGGGGTTGGAAAGATGATGGTTATTTCTGAGGTGGTGCTTGCTTTTGGCTGCAAAGGGGTTGATGAAATTAAAAACCAGAGAAGTAGAAATAAAACACATCTGTGTTACCCCCTGATTAGGCTACTCACTTGAATGCCCATGCTTTTTGATTGCCAAGGGCAAAATCTGCTGGTATTGCTGACTGCTTCTGTCTATTTTTTTCCTTATGGAGGCAGGGACCATTTTGGAAGGTTTGATAGTCTCTGCACAGTGTCTTAAACGCAAGTTAAATAGAGATGGGTTTCTGCAGTTTATGACTAGTAGAGAGCTCGTAGCAAGGAAAAATATTGTTTGCTAAGATGTTAGTTGAAGTCAGCTGAATTCAAGAAACAACACAACTGCATAGACTTGGCTCAGTGCCCTAGCTGCCAACAGCCTGCTTTCACTGCCCTCCTGTCCAGTCTGCCAACACAGCCATCATACCTCTACTCACTCATTAGTGTGGCCATGAAGAGCAGAGGTTTATCTTCCTCAGCTCTTCCACTCAGCTACCAGCAGAATCTTCCAGTGCTAACTACTTCTATCATAATGAGGGAGGGGTGCAGTTTGTAACAGAAAGCTTTTCCTATGAGGGAGGGGTGCAGTTTGTAACAGAAAGCCTTTTCTGCACTGCTGTGTCATCTTTTGCTACTGAAGTGCAGAGTATGCATTTTTCTTCTGAATAAAATGAGAATTAAATTTAAACCTAAACCTGAAACAGCTAAAAAGCACACTGCATCCAATAAATATGATTAATTAGGATTAAAAAACATCTTAAGTATTTCAGTAACATAACCATCCTTGCTGACTCTTGGGACAGAAAGTGCCTTTAAGCCTATATTGCCAAAGATCTAAACACATGTACTTAAGCAATTTCAAGGCTTTGGCTATCAATAGGATAGCTTTTACTATTCAAAGATGTGTAATATTGCATACTCAAAATTCTGGCTTGCAATAAATTCATAGATCATTCCAAAAAACTCACATCTAACAGGAAGGAAATAAAAATTGCAAAATTTCTGTATCTTGATTTTTTTTTTTTTTTTTTTTTTAAAATCACACAATCAAGCCCAGAAGATGCTGAGCTGCTTGCTTTTGATCCAGCAAAGCAATTAAGTGTATGCTTAATTTTGGGCTTGAGAGATGTGTCACTTAAATCAATGTATCTGATTCTCTAATGGTTCTTAGCACTAAGACCCCAAAGTTTCCCTAAGGACAATGAGCTGATAGCTCCTGTTACAACTGTACTTACAAAATGTTAACAAGCACTGATCAGGCTTGAAGGCATTTAACACTTGCAAGGCTAACACATTCCTCCTCTAGTGCTGTATCAGTGTGCTTCAATCTCGTCTTTAGAGCTGGAAGTGCATTTACTCACCAGCCTTCTCTTTCTGCTAATGTCTCTTCTGAAAGTAACTATGAGGCCTGGCCTTGGATTTTATCTAGAATGTTGACATTTTCCCATTCTGCTGATGAGAGATGGACACACTGCTGGTGCTTCCTGTGAACTCCAATCCAGGAAGGCCTGTAATACACAGTCTCCTTCTCAAATTGCTACTGAGGTAACACAGACTTGGATTTATAAACTTTCTTTCATTTCATGGCCAAGAGAGCCAATGACATCCTAGCAAAGTGTGGCCAGCAAGTCTAGGGAAGTTCTTCTTCCCCTCTACTCTGCCTAGGTGAGACCACACCTGGAATACTGTGTCCAGTTCTGGGCACTCCAGTTCAAGAGAGACAGGGACCTGCTGGAAAGAGTCCATCAGAGAGCCACAAGGATGACTGGGGGGCTCTTCCTTATGATGAGAGACTAAGAGCCCTAGGGCTGTTTAGTCTGGAGAATAGACCACTGAGAGGGGATCTGATCAATGCTTATAAATATCTGAGGGGTGGGTGTCAAGTGGCTGGGGCCAATCTCTTTTCGCTGGTCAGCTGCAATAAGCCAAGGAGCAACAGCTGCAAACTGGAACATAGAAGGTTTCACCTCAACATGAGGAGAAACTTCTTTACAGTGAGGGTGATAGAGCACTAGAACAGGCTTCCCAGAGAGGTTGTGGAGTCTCCTTCTCTGCAGACCTTCCAAACCCATCTGGATGCAATTCTATGTGAACTATCCTAGGGGATCCTGCCTTTGCAGGAGGGTCAGACTGGATGATCTCTGAAGGTTTCTTCCAACCTCTAAAGTTCTGTGATTCTTTCTGGTTGCTTTATTCTTTCTTGAATATGTTTCTGCAATATCCATTGATCACACTGGGCAATATTCATGTTTTGTAATGCAGAAAAGGTATAGGTAGAGTTCTGGTCAGTAACAGAGCTGCTTTTCACATAAGGATATGGCTCCATACTATGCACCTAACTGCAACCTTCTAGTGCTAAAGAATCTTTCAGACTGAGTGCAAGAAAGAAATGTTGAATCAGCAAAACATGGTGATGCCTGTGGGGCACTTGGTTGGGATGGATGTCCATGGGCCCATAGAGGTGACAGGGTGATGAACTGACTGATTAGGGTCAAGGAGAGAGTGGATTACTCCAGAGAACTGAGGTGCAGCTGGCCTCCAGCTGCAAGCTTCTCTTTCAATAGCAGGTAATCGGGGGGCTTGTTTGGCACTTGCTGATTTAATGTCCAGTAGATTATCTGCTGCTTTATGCTTGTGTCTGCTCTGTTTTAACATTTCCATGACATTTCTGCCTAAGCAATGTCTTTTACTTGAGAAGAACGAGAAGCATTTATTGGGGGGGACAGAGCACTTCAGTGACAATTCTGAAGTCTGCTGACATGTTCACAATTGAATCTTAGCAGAATACAGGAGCCCCCTCACTCTGAGTTGTAGTTAGACAGTCAGGAGTGTGTTAAAACTCTGCTGGAATGAATGGAAAGACACACTTGTGCTGCAGTATAATCTAACCTAGGATGTAGAAAACCATTATTCAAATGCAAAATAACTTGTTTACACCTTTTATGAACCACCTCCCACTGCCTCTTGTCATGCATTTGCCTTTGGTTATCACTGTGTTTATAGAACAAGCTCTGTTTTGGTGTCACACAACTGCTCGCTCTCTTCTCTGTTTATGCTTCATTTTGCCTCTTGTTTCCTACCCCCTTTCCCCTCCTTCTATCTTAGAAATAAAGCTGCAGAAATGGATGCTTACTCCTGGCTGTTTGCACAGGGGGAAGAATCAAAATTTAAAAAATAATCCATATGTCAGCCAACGCTCTGAGGTTACAGAGTAATTGCTGCTTTGCAAATGACAAGTTCTCAAAGCCCAGGCATCTTTTCCATATCAGAACTGAAAACGGCAAACATCCCTCATGCTCCTTTCTCATTTCCTTTTTAATACTTCCCCTGGGTGCTTCTTTCTCCCTTAGCAAAAAAATACTGTCATCCCCATCCTTGAAAAGCTTCAGTCTTTAAAGTGAAAATACTGCAGAGTAGAAATAAAAGATGAAGTCTGTAGGAGAGGGGAAAGTATCAGTGCAACTGAATACATAAGGGTAAGAATATGCTGCGCCTAAAGCTCGTTGAAAAGTGGGGTTTGCTTTATTTTTTCCCTTAGGCAGGTATTACACAATGCCATTCTGTGCATGGTAGGTGAGGGGAGAAGAAAGGAAAAGATGGAGCCATTATCCAACTATTCTGCAAGGTCACAAGGATAAAAGTTTGATAGAGCAGAAATCAGGCATCTCTAGATGATCTTCAGGATAGCAGATGAATATTCCCTCTTATTAGTTGAGCTGATAGTTTAGAACCTGTATTACACTGTTACACTGGAGTAAAAAGCATCTTTGCCATAAATTATGAGCAAGCAATGAAGCTGTAAAACACTTTAGTTCTATGTTTTGCTGGGTTGAATTATGTAATAGGCTTGAACTGCGACCACAAGAGGGTGAGGATGAAATTAAATGAGTCATTGGCAAAAATAGGACGTGGATCTGAATTAGATATTAAGTGTGCTGGGCAGCTGAGCAGAGGGTGCAGTTTGCTATGAGGAATAGGCTGTGTCTATACCAAAGAAATTTTGAATGCTACATGAACTGATAGTGATTAGGGGTTACTGGTGATTTTAGTTAGTTGCTGGAAGAACTGCCTGAAAACAGAAATAAACTGGGAGCTGTGTGTATTGTTACAGCTGGTACTACAGGGATGAGACAAGCATCTGACCAGTTCGGTGATAGATGTTTCCTCCTGTGCAAGGAGATGAGGCACAACAGTCATAGAAACATCCAGGTTGGAAAAGCCCCTCAGGATCACCAAGTCCCACCTTCACCTTAAAACATATCCCTACGCACCACATCCAAATGACCCATAAACACAGCCAGGGTTGGTGACTCCACCACCTCCCTGGGCTGCTCATTCCAGTGCCTGACCACTCTCTCTGTGGAAAAACCTTTTCCTAATGTCCAGTCTAAACCCACCCAATTTCAGCTTGAGGACAATCCCCCCTTGTTCGGTCTCCAATTACCTGTGAGAAGAGACCAACAGCAGCCTCTCCACAATGTCCCTTCAAGTAGTTGTAGACAGCAATGAGGTCTTTCTTTTTATTGAATGTCAGGAGTAGCAAGTGGGGAAGCGACTCTATAAGCCACCTGAAAGCAGCTCTGTAGATGTGTGAAGGAAATCAAGAGCTCAGCTGGGTTTTAGGTTGGGGTTTATCTCATGGCTAGAAGGATGAGATGGTTCAATTTATAGAGTGAGGGAAGAAATCACTTCCAATAATAAAGATGGCAGGAAATGATGAACTCTGGCTGTTACTGGGGATAGAAGGCTTCAGCAAGAGTACTAAAAGGCTTCTAGTGTGAGGCAGCACACCAAATTCTAGATTATGCTCCCACTCGTGTTAAAGCTGAAGCACAATGAGCTTAAGCAATAGCTCACCTGCTTGTCATTGCCATTCAGATGGCTTTAAAAGTTCTTTGATGAACATTTTCATCTTAAGCAGAGCAGCTGCCAGTAACTCTGGTGGATTGGTAGCTTTTCATAATCAGATCATGTTGCTTTAGATAAAAAGCAACATGCATAATGCTGGTCCTGTGTGGGTATCTAAGCACTCAACTTGGTTTAGAGGGGGAAAAAAACCCCAACAGTCACATTTCTCTCAGCATATTTTAAATCCCAGTTGTGGCAATGAATGATACTAAAGGGCAAGGTCTTTTTAAAAACCAAACCAAAACAGCAGAGGATGTGCTGGTCACCGTGGAAACCAGGTTTTTGATGAAGAAGTTTTATATCTAGTAATATTTTATACTGAGTTCTGATTACAATTAAGATCCCAGCTATTTTTTTTTCCCAAATTTCTTCCATTTCCTCCTCTTTACTTTTTAGATGATAGAAAGGAAGAAACTGCAAAACAGGGAGATTTGCCTTTAAAGGACAGCAAAACACTTATTTCAGCAAAATAGTGACCAATTTTGCTGAAACAAGATTTTTCTATAAGGCTAGAAGATGAAAATGGAAACTATAGCAAAGGAAATCCGTGCTCAACAACTCTTTGGACATGCATCAAGTTTAAAGGCCCATTACTTCAGAAAATATGCAGAAAATTCTTTGGTAAAGCAGTAGCTAAAACTGGCCATTCATAGGAATAGTGCCTCTGTATTGGTAACCATCCAGACTTGCAGCTCAGTTTCACAGTCCAACTGAAGTTATTCATGCATGCCTGTGCACTGTGGGCTCATAGTCCAGTGTCCTGACTTCACACAGCCTAAGCCAGCAGGGCAAGGGAGGGGATTGTTCCCCTTTATTCTGCTCTCATGAGACCCCATTTGGAGTACTGTGTGCAGTTCTGGAGCCCCCAACACAAGAAGGACATGAAACTGTTGGAGCAAGTCCAGAGGAGGTCACGAAGATGCTCAGAGGGCTGCAGCAGCTCTGCTACAAGGACAGGCTACAAGAGTTGGGGCTCTGCAGCCTGGAGAAGAGAAGGCTTCAAGGAGACCTTGGAGTGGCCTTCCAGTATCTGAAGGGGGCTACAGGAATGATGGGGAGGGGCTGTTGACAAGGTCTGGTAATGACAGGATGAGGAGTAATGGGTTTAAAGTGGCAGAGGGGAGATTTAAACTGGATGTTTGGAAGAAGTTCTTTGCAGTGAGGGTGGTGAGACACTGGCACAAGTTGCCTGGGAGGTTGTGGCTGCTCCCTCCCTGGAGGTGTTCAAGGCCAGGTTGGATGAGGCCTTGAGTGACCTGTTCTAGTGGGAGGTGTCCCTGCCTATGGCAGAGGGTTGGAACTGGGTGAGCTAAACCATTCTATGATTCTATTCTATGGTTCTATGCTCTCACAAGCCCCCCACACAGATGGGAGGGAAAGTAGCACACAAAAAACCTCTGGGTTGAGATAGTGAGTTTTACTGGGAATAACACACTGCACACCTTAGCCTGTTTGCAGATGTAGTGGGTTGGGAACTTATTACCCAGTCCAATCTCCCTGCCAAATCAGGATCCCCTAAGTTAGTCTGCACAGGAATGCATCCAGGTAGGTTTTCAAAGTCTCCAGAGAAGGAGACTCCACAACCTCTCTGGGCAGCCTGCTCCAGTGCTCTAGCACTCTCATAGTAAAGAAATATCTGACAATGGCTTCATCTTCTTTCACTGCTTCCTGTGTGCATTCCAAGTCTCATCTTTTTACTTTAGCTGTGGAAAGTACTCTAGGATTTTGCCATGCTGCCTTTAAGTTGACAGGGTCTGCTGAGGTTCAGTAGGGAGTTTCCCTCCACCCCCAATGACCTCTAACTCAAGAGTAATCAAATACCTTTTTTACTTTTTATTGATTTATTGTACTGCACCAGTACAGGCTGTGAGGTGATCTGGAGAGCAGCCCTGTGGAGAGGGACCTGGGAGTCCTGGTGGATAACAAGTTATCCATGGGACAGCAATGTGCCCTTGTGACCAAGAAGGCCAATGGGATCCTGGGGTGCATTAAGGAGTGTGTCCAGCAGATCAAGAGAGGTTCTCCTCCCCCTCTACTCCGCCCTGGTGAGACCTCATCTTGAGTACTGCATTCAGTTTTGGGCTCCCCAGTTTGAGAGGGACAGGGATCTGCTGGAGAGGGTCCAGCAGAGGGCTACGAGGATGATGAGGGGACTGGAGCACTGCCTGATGAGGAGAGGCTGAGGGACCTGAGACTCTTTAGTCTGGAGAAGAAATGACTGAGAGGGGATTTAATAAATGTTTATAAATATCTGAGGGCTGGGGGTTAGGAGTTGGGGGACAGGCTCTGCTCACTTGCTCCCTGTGGTCTGACAAGGAGCAATGGATGGAAGCTGCAGCACAGAAGGTTCTGCCTCAACACAAGGGAGAACTTCTTTCCTGTAAGGGCCCCAGAGCAGTGTCACAGGCTGCCCAGAGAGGCTGTGGAGTCTCCTTCTCTGGAGTCTTTCACGGCCTGTCTGGATGTGTTCCTGTGTGACCTGAGCTAGATTATATGGCCCTGCTCTGGCAGGGGGTTGGACTTGATGATCTCTTTGGGTCCCTTCCAACCCCTGATATCCTGTGATCCTGTAATAGACTGTTTGCTTAGTTGAAGATTACAGTACTTTGTTTTGTAATGCTTTAAAATACACAGAGGAAGATTTTGCTCAGAGTGAAAAACCCTCATTGTTGTTTTCAGGCATACTGCTTAACATTTTCTTTGGTAACTGAGAAGACAGGACAGAGAATGTTGAAAGACTTTAATAGATGTATTTTACTCTTAACATTGTTTGACACTGATGGAATTTGCATTCTGAAACAACTTAAAGATGCATTACATGGCAGTTGCCTAGAAATTGCTTGCCTGCAATGATTATTTTTGGATTTTGATAGTTCATTTAAAACTGTCTTTATCCCCATTTCAGAAAGTGTGTGGTAAGCATTCCTTTAACTCCACTGATCCCATGCATGGCTGTATTTAAACCAAAACAACCAACCAGAAAACCAAAACCAAGCAACACCTCCCCAGAAAACAAACCCCAAACCCAACTAAACAAAAAAATTCTCCCTCAAAAAACCTCCACCCCCTCCCAAAAAACAATATAGTCTCCCCCAAAAATGCCCAAACAGCAAACTAACAAAAAAACCCTCCCAAACAAAAATAACAACCCTCAAGCTCTGTATGTAAAAATAGCTTTACAAAAATATTTCTTTATTGNCTCTCACAAGCCCCCCACACAGATGGGAGGGAAAGTAGCACACAAAAAACCTCTGGGTTGAGATAGTGAGTTTTACTGGGAATAACACACTGCACACCTTAGCCTGTTTGCAGATGTAGTGGGTTGGGAACTTATTACCCAGTCCAATCTCCCTGCCAAATCAGGATCCCCTAAGTTAGTCTGCACAGGAATGCATCCAGGTAGGTTTTCAAAGTCTCCAGAGAAGGAGACTCCACAACCTCTCTGGGCAGCCTGCTCCAGTGCTCTAGCACTCTCATAGTAAAGAAATATCTGACAATGGCTTCATCTTCTTTCACTGCTTCCTGTGTGCATTCCAAGTCTCATCTTTTTACTTTAGCTGTGGAAAGTACTCTAGGATTTTGCCATGCTGCCTTTAAGTTGACAGGGTCTGCTGAGGTTCAGTAGGATGAGTTTCCCTCCACCCCCAATGACCTCTAACTCAAGAGTAATCAAATACCTTTTTTACTTTTTATTGATTTATTGTACTGCACCAGTACAGGCTGTGAGGTGATCTGGAGAGCAGCCCTGTGGAGAGGGACCTGGGAGTCCTGGTGGATAACAAGTTATCCATGGGACAGCAATGTGCCCTTGTGACCAAGAAGGCCAATGGGATCCTGGGGTGCATTAAGGAGTGTGTCCAGCAGATCAAGAGAGGTTCTCCTCCCCCTCTACTCCGCCCTGGTGAGACCTCATCTTGAGTACTGCATTCAGTTTTGGGCTCCCCAGTTTGAGAGGGACAGGGATCTGCTGGAGAGGGTCCAGCAGAGGGCTACGAGGATGATGAGGGGACTGGAGCACTGCCTGATGAGGAGAGGCTGAGGGACCTGAGACTCTTTAGTCTGGAGAAGAAATGACTGAGAGGGGATTTAATAAATGTTTATAAATATCTGAGGGCTGGGGGTTAGGAGTTGGGGGACAGGCTCTGCTCACTTGCTCCCTGTGGTCTGACAAGGAGCAATGGATGGAAGCTGCAGCACAGAAGGTTCTGCCTCAACACAAGGGAGAACTTCTTTCCTGTAAGGGCCCCAGAGCAGTGTCACAGGCTGCCCAGAGAGGCTGTGGAGTCTCCTTCTCTGGAGTCTTTCACGGCCTGTCTGGATGTGTTCCTGTGTGACCTGAGCTAGATTATATGGCCCTGCTCTGGCAGGGGGTTGGACTTGATGATCTCTTTGGGTCCCTTCCAACCCCTGATATCCTGTGATCCTGTAATAGACTGTTTGCTTAGTTGAAGATTACAGTACTTTGTTTTGTAATGCTTTAAAATACACAGAGGAAGATTTTGCTCAGAGTGAAAAACCCTCATTGTTGTTTTCAGGCATACTGCTTAACATTTTCTTTGGTAACTGAGAAGACAGGACAGAGAATGTTGAAAGACTTTAATAGATGTATTTTACTCTTAACATTGTTTGACACTGATGGAATTTGCATTCTGAAACAACTTAAAGATGCATTACATGGCAGTTGCCTAGAAATTGCTTGCCTGCAATGATTATTTTTGGATTTTGATAGTTCATTTAAAACTGTCTTTATCCCCATTTCAGAAAGTGTGTGGTAAGCATTCCTTTAACTCCACTGATCCCATGCATGGCTGTATTTAAACCAAAACAACCAACCAGAAAACCAAAACCAAGCAACACCTCCCCAGAAAACAAACCCCAAACCCAACTAAACAAAAAAATTCTCCCTCAAAAAACCTCCACCCCCTCCCAAAAAACAATATAGTCTCCCCCAAAAATGCCCAAACAGCAAACTAACAAAAAAACCCTCCCAAACAAAAATAACAATCCTCAAACTCTGTATGTAGAAATAGCTTTACAAAAATATTTCTTTATTGCATTTAAAACACTTTTTTTGGTGTTAAATTCCTAAATTCCTCCCTTTCTTTCACTCTGTCCCTTCCTTACACAAAGGAGAGAGATTCTTGCTTTCTGTAGTTCATTTGCTTAATAAATTTGTGATTTTTCTGTGCTGATGATAAATGTATTAATAAGCTTGGCTAATTTTCACTATTAATATGTCTTTATGCAGGGCATTTTTGGAAGAAAATAAATAGTTAATTAGTGTAAATGAGTTAATAAAGCAGTATGAGGGTAATGTAAAGATGAATAATCAGATACTAGTGAAGTGATTAGAATAGTTGGGTTTTCTTTTCTACCCAAATTAAAACATAAGCACATTTGAGGTCTAGACCTTAAGTTAAGTCCTCCAGAGCAGCCCTTAATATTCTTAGATAAATAAACCAATTAATCATCCATACTGCTGAGACCATCACAGATCATCTAGCAAATTATTATAGTTAATGTGGGGTTTTGGGTATGTGAATAATCTTTTTATTTCAGTTGTGCTTTCTTGTGCTTTAATGGTAAAACATTTTGACCAGTTGAGTCTTGAATTCCCAATATCTTGCTGATGTCTTTGCAGTGAGGGCATTTGGTTTTCTGATTGCTCCTTTGCTTGTTGAAGGGAAACTTGTCAGTAGGAGGCTGCTGGGAGGTTTTACTTGTGAAAATTATTTGGCAGCTTAAGTCATGAAAGCTTTTTAGGTCTTCTTCACAGAATCACAGAACCAGAGAATGTCAGGGGCTGGAAGGGACCTCGAAAGCTCATCCAACCTCCCTGCCAGAGCAGGATCACCTAGAGCAGGCCACACAGGAACATGTCCAGGCAGGTTTTGAATATCTCCAGAGAGGGAGCCTCCACAACCTCCCTGGGCAGCCTGTGCCAGTGCTCTGTCACCCTCCCAGTGAAAATTTTCCTCATGTTTCCATGGAAATTCCTATGCCTCGACTTCCACCCATTACCTCTTGTCCTGTCCTTGGGCATCACCAAACAGAGCCTGGCTCTAACCTCCTGGCATTCACCCTTTACATATTTATAAACATGAATGAGGTCACTCCTTAGCCTCCTCTTTTCCAAGCAGCAGAGCCCAAGCCTCCTCAGGCTCTCCTTGTAAGAGAGATGTTCTTGGAGTGTCTTTCCTGCTTGTTAAGAAAGCAAATGAGAACAACAGAAATGTGGGAAGCAATGAACAGACTCAACTATGAGAGCTTGGAGACTTTGTTTGGGCAGGAGGCAAGTGGTTTGGTGCAGTAGGCCCTAGGCTGCCTATAGGGCTCAGCTATGATGAGATGCAGTTGCCCAAAAAAAAAGTTTGAAGTGACAGCTCAGGGATCTGTCAGCTTATAAAAAAGGTTTTGGTTCTGTTGTCTTTCTCTGCAACTTTGTCATCGGGAACAAACCTTAGGCTCTGGCAGAATAAATTTGTACTGCTTTCACCTTTTCAATCTTGTTATTAAAAATAAATCCCAGTGAAGCTGGCAAACTTCATGTCAGTTATTCCTCCAATTACAGTGAGTATGTTATAGGCAGCTTCTTGGGAGGTGTAAGAGGAGGGAATGCACACCTTCTGCCAAATTGCAAGGGCGGTTTAAGGACTGGACTCATGAGAGGCCAAGTTACAGGGAGAAACTTTCTTGTTTGGCATAGATCAGTGTGTCCTTACAAGTAGAGGTGGTGGAAAAACAATTCAATCTTTTTTGGCTATCTCATGTTGTGTTTGAAAAGGGTGTTGTAGCTGAAGTGGCTTTGTTTCCATGCTGGTCTGTTGAGCAGCTTTGAATTTTTTGCACTGAGGAGACACTTGTGCTGTGCTGGCACTGGCATTGCAGTCTCTCCAGTGAGATTTCATATTCTCATAGAATGGCTTGAATTGGGAGGGAAAATGAAGATTATCTACTTCCAACGCCCTGCCATGGGCAGAGATACCTCCCACTACCTCAAAGCCTCATCCAACCTGGTCTTAAACACTTCAAGAGATGACGTGTCCACAACTTCTCTGGGCAAACCTGTTTCAGTGTCTCACCACCCTCACAGTAAAGAACTTAATTTGGGGCTTGCAGCCCTCTTCTCCCCAGGAAAGTCCTGCTGCCAAAGCAGAGGCAAGGCAGCCACACATACAGGGGCAGCAGGATGTGCCATGCAGCAAGAAGAGCAGCAGCAATTTGTGAGGAGACCTACACCCTGATTGTGCAGTGATGAAGATGAGGGTAGAGAGAGAGAGAGCAGCTTCAGCTCACTCCTGCATATGCCTAGGTAGAGATGGCAAAAATAAGCTGTTCAGTCCAAGGGGGTGGAAGGGGCAGAACAGCTCAGCTCAGCCAAAGGATACATCGTGGATATTTGGTCCAGCCTGCCTCTATCCTGGGGGCATGTGCTAAGGGCATAGGATTATGCTGCTTTGGATGTCCTTCTGTACTTAAGATCTATATTTGGGTTGACAAATAAATATTATGAAGCAAAGGAGCTGGGCAGCTCCAGGGCAGCCTTGGTAATAAGGAGAGAGAGAGAGAGAGAGAGAGAGGAGCAGGGTGAGGCTGGGCTGGGACAGCAACCTGTGAGGATGAGATGTTTGGTAGTGATAGGACTAGGGGGAATGGAGCAAAACTAAAAGTGGGTGGATTCAGATTGGATGTTAGGAAGAAGCTCTTCCCCATGAGGGTTCTGAGACACTGGAACAGGTTGCCCAGAGAGTTGGTAGAAGCCCCATCCATGGAACTTTTTAAGGCCAGGCTGGATGTGACTCTGAGCAACCTGATCCAGTGTGAGGTGTCCCTGCCCATGGCAGGAGTGTTAGAGATAGATAATCCTTGAAGTCCCTTCCAGCCCTGATGATTCTAGGACCAAGCCTGGTGATGGTCATCCACATGCTGACAGCCTGGCACACCCTTGGTCCCCTTGTAAGCTTCATGGTGGTAGTCTCACAGTCACCTTCCTCACTGATCTGACTTGAGGCCAGAGGGTGGTTTTGTAATTGCTTTGATCAAATTCAGGCTGGGATCAGAAAGTTTCATATAGTGAGGAATTTATCACCTAAACTAGCATCTCAGAAAGAGAAACTCCTAATAAATTGGAGGGTACTGGTGATCAAGCTCATCTCACTTTCCTCCAGCCCACTCTGTAGCTATCAGGACAACATGACCCCACATCTTCTTGGGCACCTGTGGAAGTGCGAATGTGGGCTGCTTTTCTGATGTGAACTGTATGCTGAGTCTGGCTACCTATACATATAGCAACATGTTTTCCTGAGGAAATCTAACAAAATCTTCCATTCTGAGCCCCAGGCAATAAAGTGATTGAAATGTGAGGGAGGAAGATGAAAGGAAAAATAATATGTTTTAGAGTAAGAATTGATACTAATAATTTCTTTGATTTATTTTTGGCATGTCATGGATGATTTTAGCCAATTGATCAGTCTCATTTAGTTTTCCATATCTTTAGGTGAAAAATTATCTTTCTTCTAGCTTATCATCACTTCTTGCTCTACAATTTCTTATGATGATCATTTTTTTTCCTTGAGTCACTTCCTGATGGTCTTTGTTTAGAGTGAAGATGGCCATTAATCTGAATAACAAAGCTATTCTTCTTCCAGGGCTATGTTAGGACTTTGAATCCACAACTGTTAAGTATAAAATGACACAAACCAGCAACAGTACCAGATTATTGTTCTGAAATATGGAGTGTGTCAAAAATGTCAGTGTAGGGTTGATTGGTTAGGTTTAAGGAGCCTTTCTCAGACTTGTCTAGTTCTACCAAGTCCAGTGCTAAACCACATCACTTAGTACCACAGCTCTTACACACCTCCAGGGATGGTGATTCAACCACAGAATCACAGAATGTATCTAGTTGGAAGAGATCTCAAATATCATCCAGTCCAGTGCTGGAGTGTGTACTGAAAAGGACCATGAGGATGATCAGAGGGTGGAGCATCTCTCCCATGGAGACAGACTGAGAGAGTTGGGGCTGTTCAGTCTGAAGAGGAGAAGGCTCTGAGGAAACCTTATTGTGGCCTTCCAGTATCTATAGGGGGCCTACAAGAACAATACTGAGACACTGAAACAGGTTACCCAGGGAGGTGGTAGAAGCCCCATCCCTGGAGGTGTTTAAGGCCAGGCTGGATGGGGCTCTGAGCAACCTAATCTAACCTGAGGTGTCCCTGCCCATGGCAGGGTGGTTGGAGCTAGATGATGCTTGAGGTCCCTTCCAGCTCTGACAAGTCTATGACAATTCTAACCCTCAACTCAGAGCTGAAGGCTCAATACTAAACTATGTCCACATGCCATTTGAACACCCCCAGAAGTGGTGACTCCACCACTGCCACCTCTCTGAGGAGCCTATTCCTGTGTTTGAGAACCCTTTCAGTGAAGAAGTTTCATCTAATATCCAACATAAACTTCCCCGGGTGCACTTTGAGGACACATTTCATAAGCAGAAGGTGTTTAAGTTTGGTTTGTGCTATTGGCCTCTCTCGCTCAATTTTCTCCTGTATTTTGCACAGGACCTTCCCCTCACAGTGCATGCATGGGGAGCTGCAGATGGAGCACTGTGATATATCATTAGTGCCAGCTGGACACTGCTGCTTGCACGATGCTTTAGCAGCAATCAGCACCTAAGTCAGCAATCTACCCAGTTGTAGTTTCATGGAACAGCAGCAGTTATCAAACCTTTAAGTAACACATCTTTTTTTCACTAGGGATGCTCATGCTCCTCGAACCTTCTTTCCTTGTATTAAGATTTATTGGTCTCTGAGCCAACTTGCTTAAGTCCTCAAGCAACACTAATTCCAGATATCAATACCAATTCTTTGTAGTCAGCTACAGGAGCTGACAGGAGCTACAGGAGGTCTTTTGGGCTACATATGGATTTTCTTCCTGAATTTTTCTGTTGATCTGTGCAGGACTTGGTACTTTTGCCATCTTCTGGGTGTGGCACATCAATGTGTAATGAGTCCAAGACTGAGCTGCTTCCTCTTCCTCATTACAATTAAGAAGGCACTCTGGAGTGCGTGAAAGATTTTTAAATTAAATATAACACCAGTTAAAATGAAAATAATAGGAAAATGTTAAGTCACAGCTTCACCAACAGAAGAGATTTGGAAAGGGGGGGGGGAATGGGAAACGGGACTTAAAGTATTGAATACAGGTGAAACTTAGTGAAAGCAGAACTGTTTCAGCATCAGTGCCTTTTTGCTTTTGATGCCTTTTTGCTTGTGCTGATTGACACCCGTCTAAACATGAGCCAGCAGTGTGCCCAGGTGGCCAAGAAGGCCAATGGCATCCTGGCCTGCATCAGGAATAGTGTGGCCAGCAGGAGCAGGGAGGTCATTCTCCCCCTGTACTCTGCACTGGTTAGGCCACACCTTGAGTACTGTATCCAGTTCTGGGCCCCTCAATTTAAGAAGAACATTGAGGTGCTTGAGCGTGTCCAGAGAAGGGCAACGAGGCTGGTGAGAGGCCTCGAGCACAAGCCCTATGAGGAGAGGCTGAGGGAGCTGGGATTGTTTAGCCTGGTGAAGAGGAGGCTCAGGGGAGACCTTATTGCTGTCTACAGCTACCTGAAGGGTGGTTGTGGCCAGGAGGAGGTTGCTTTCTTCTCTCAGGCAACCAGCACCAGAACAAGAGGACACAGTCTCAAGCTGTGCCAGGGGAAGTTTAGGCTGGAGGTGAGGAGAAAGTTCTTCACTGAGAGAGTCATTCCCCACTGGAATGGGCTGCCCAGGGAGGTGGTGGAGTCACCGTCCCTGGAGGTGTTCAAGGCATGTTTGGACGTGGCACTTGGTGCCATGGTCTAGTCTTGAGGTCTGTGGTAATGGGTTGGACTTGATGATCTTTGAGGTCTCTTCCAACCTTGGTGATACTGTGATACTGTGATGTTTTCAGACTGGGGTGTTTCACTAGGGTAATACTGATATTTAAAAAAAAAAAACCAAAACATATTTTGGGTCCTTTTTCCACCTTAGATTAATTTTTTAGGCATGTGAGAGATCTCCCTAAATTTCCTTGATTGTGTTCTGTGTGTCTGATCAGCAGGACATACTGCACTACACATTTGCTTTCTTAAGTGCTCTGGGGTTCCTCATTTCCCACCATGCTCCCATGATAGGTGCTGAAGGTGGAAGGGTAGACAGCAATGTTACATACAAACACTCTATTTCAAGGTCAAACAAAGTAGTTGTCAAACATCTTTAAAAAAAAAAAATTCAACATTAAAAAATATAAATCCATATACATTGAGAGGGGGGAAAACAATACAGGGATTTCAGAATCCAAGAACTAAATAAAGCACTGCTAAATAAAGTCTGCTTTAGTCAAAACAGCTTACACTGTCTCCCATAAAATTTCTTCACTTAACTAAGCCAGAAAAAAGTGCAAAAAAAAAAAAATAGAAAACCTTTCCTTTATTTTTCCTTACTATAACTCTTTAGTCTGTCTGCTAAGCTGAAGAAACAGTTGTGTTGACATCTTTAGGCTCTTGCCTCTTAGTGGCTTTCCACACTGAAGAATCAACAATGGGCTAAAAATATTATGTATTTGAGTTCACACATTTTTATGTGTCACTGTAGTATAGACAGGGATGGTTGTCAGTAAATACACAGAAAATACTGAGATCATTTCAAACAAATACTCATTTTACTGCATTTTGTCCATTGTAACTCATCCCTGGGATTGTTTAAGAGGCTTTGAGCAACCTGGTCTAGTGGGAGATGTCTCTGCCTATGGCAGAGGAATTGGAACTAGATGATCTCTAAGGTCCCTTCCTCGTACTCTGCTTTGGTGAGGGCACACCTCAAGTGTTGTGTTAGCTTTTGGGCACTGCAATACAAGAGAGATGTGGAGATGCTGGAGCAGGTCCAGAGGAGGGCAAGGAAGCTGGGGAAGGGCCTAGAGAATAAGTCTTATGAGGAGCGACTGAGGGAGATGGGGATGGTTAGTTTGAAAAAGAGGAGGCTGAGGGGAGACCTCATTGCTGTTTACAACTACCTGAAGGGACATTGTGAAGAGGCTGCTGCTGGTCTCTTCTCACAGGTAGTTGGAGACAGAACAAGGGGGAATGGCCTCAAGCTGAGACTGAGCAGGTTTAGACTGGACATTAGGAAAAAGTTTTTCAGAGAGAGTGGTCAGGGACTGGAATGAGCTGCCCAGGGAGGTGGTGGAGTCACAAAGCCTGAATGCGTTTAAGGGTGGTTTGGATGTGGTGCTTGGGGATATGTTTTAAGGTGAATCTTGTAGAGTAGGATTCTAGGTTGGATTTGGTGATCCCGAGGGGCTTTGCCAACCTGAATGTTTCTGTGATTCTATCTTAAGCCATGCTATGATCACAGTCGGTCTTAAACATCGTGTATTATTAATTTCTGGGTGTAGAACCAGTTCTTTTGAGCTGTTTTCAGAAGTTGCTTTACAAGGGGATGTGAGCCACTGTAAAAAGTTGTTTTGCAATACTGTTGCCAGTGGCTGGCAGCATTTATAAATATGGCCTTGTGTGATGTATTTACTGAGTATGGTTCCAACCACATAAACTGCTTCAGGATTTCTCATTTCAATTCCTCTTGCTTTTGGTATTACAGAGATCCAACAGGATTTTTAATGGTGCCATTTCTACAATTTGTTTCTCTTACATTAAAAATCCACCAAGAGTCAAAAACCTTGAGTTAATCATGAGTATTTGTGGTTCATTATTGTCTGTTGAAGTCCTAACATTTTAAAGGTTGAATGTCTGAAAATGGAGCCACTTTAAATGGATCAACTAAATGTCTAGTAAGTTACTTTTAAAAATAGCTTCCCTATCTGGGCAAACTTTTAAAAATAAACCTATTGCTGTATCTAAGATGAACTTAAAATATTTCTATAGACAAAAAAACTCCTTAAAACTTTGATAAAAGATTAGGAGATGGGGAACTCATCTCAGCCTTGGTAGGCACAGTGGTATTTAAAAGGTCATCATTAGATGGGGTCACTTTCCAGAATGTTATCAACCAATATTTTTGGTTTTAATTTCTCAGTATGGGGCATTTTATGTGGCAGGAAGAACCCAGGGCAAAATTGTCTTCCTTTCTTGATTCTAGCTGAAATGACAGTTAAAGATATTCAGGTGCTTTGTGTTGTATATGTACATTGGTGGTTATGATTATGATTAAAGGTTATCATTATGAAATTAGCTATTTTGTTTGTTGGGGTTTTATTATTATTTATCTGAGCAATTTATTTTACTTTGTTTTATTGTCATTATTATTTTGCACCTCAAAATCATCTTGTCCAGCTCCCTGCTGAAAAGGAGACAGCTTAGATCTGTAGAGATTTTGGTTAGTTCAAACTAGATTCATATCCTTTAACAAAGGGATGGTAAACTTCAAATCAAGAGGAAATAAACCACTTTGTTTCTTCACAGAGACCATGCATTCAAAATTTCTGTATTTTATTTTGAATGATTCTTTACCTAGATCTCTTCAAAGTTAGCAGTGAAGGTGCCAAGTGTTTACATGCTCAGCACCACTCTCTACTATTGTAAGCTCTCAAATGTTTGTCACACATGCACTTACATCTCCTAATTGATAATAGTTTTGTGTTTACTTCATCATGTTGGGGTGTCTGACCCCAGTGCCTCCAAATGTCAGTGGTTTGTCCATGGCATCTAATACTTACTATCATATCTCAGTTCTATGTTCTTGATATTTGTTTGCAACCTCTCTCAACATCTGTCCTTCAAATTGCACCAGAAATAGGGCTGGATGCAGCTATTGAACTCTCTCATGGAACGGGCAGTGCCCTGGGTACAGGGCACACAATTTACCAGGTGATGCTCTGCTGGGACCATTCTGATATTTTGTAACTCCTATTTATTCCCCATGCTGCATACTTTGGTGTATAAGCATTTCACAGACAGAGTGGAGTATGTTGTTTTCAGCCTTGAAGAGGAATAGACCCTCTGGTTATCTAAGATGTCAACAAACTGTTCCACAAGTGTTGGGCTACTGCACTCAGCATCTTGTGGCCAGCTACATCCCTGTCCCATTATAGCTAGTTTAAGGTCTTGTCAATGAGCCCAGCCAGGAGTCAGGCTGTACTCTGTGATGCCCAATGACAGGACAAGGGGCAATGGGTGGAAGTTGAGGCATAGGAAACTTGGTACACAAGTAAACATGAGGAGGGATTTTTTTCACTGGGAGGGTGACAATACTGGCACAGGCTGCCCAGGGGGGTTGTGGAGTCTCCCTCTCTGGAGATATTCAAAACCCATGTGGACATGTTCCTGTGTGATCTGGTATAGGTGATCCTGCTCTGGCAGGGGGATTGGACTACAGGATCTTTCAAGGTCCCTTCCAGCCCCTGACATTCTGTGATTCTGTGATGCATCTACCCATGCTGGGTCCTTCCTCTCTGCTTCAGCATTAACTTTAGTTCATTTTTCTGCTTTCACAAAGATGAATGATTTGTATATGATCAGCTCAGACTTGACTAATGATCTGGCACAGCTCTAAGCCACCTGTTTTAACCGTGGACTGGAATGCCCTCGTGAGTGTCTGGGGGCCTGTCTGTTTCTGGCATCTGGCCTCACACTTTCTAGGTGGCAACTTTCTCCTTATTTCTCTCAGGAGCTCAGTGCCACAGCATCTCCCTGCTGTGTGACCTGATGTAGCACGACTCTCTTCCTGCAGCTGAAAAAATCCTACCGCTCTGCTTTGAGCCACAATCAACAATAAAAAGGTCTGTTTGGATCAATATGTCAAGAATATATAAATACATATATAAAAATATATATATTTTTTTTTACATGCAGCACTCTGAACCTTCACCAACCTTTGCATCTTGCCATCTTCTACTGATGGTAGTTCAGTACTTAAGAACTTTTAATAGAATCCACTCTTTGCTCCAAGGAAGTTTTTTGGTTGGTTGGTTTTTGTTGTTTGTGTGGTTTTTTTGTTTGGGTCTGTTGGGGGTTTTTTTGGTGTTTGGTTTGGTTTTGGGTATTTTTCTTGGGTCTTTTGGTCCGTTTGGGATTTTTTTTGGTTGGTTGGCTGGTTGCTTGTTTGTTTTGTTGGTGGTTTTTTGTTTTTTTTTTTTGGTTGGTTAGGTTTGTTTTGGTTTGGTTTTTCCCCTTGCATTTACACTAATCTCTCCTATGAAGGAGTTGGGACTGTTCAGTCTGGAGGGGAGAAGGCTAAAAGGTTACCTTATTGTGGCCTTTCAGTGTCTTAAAGAAAGCTGGGGAGGGACTTTTTAGGATTCAGGAAGTGATAGGACTAGGGGGAATGGAACAAAGCTACAAATGAGTAGATTCAGACTGGATGTTAGGAAGAAGTTCTTCACTGTGAGGGTGGTGAGACCCTGGAACAGGTTGCCCAGGGCGGAGGTAGAAGCCCCAACCCTGGAGGCCTTTAAGGAAAGGCTGGATGAGGGTCTAGACAGCCTGATCTAGTGTGAGGTGTCCCTGTCCATGGCAGGAGGCATGGAACTGGATGATCCTTGTGGTCTCTTCCAACCTGACTGATCCTATGATTCTAATGTTGTAGGTTAAGGGAAATGAAGAGTTAATTGCTATAACCATAAAGAAAATCCTCCAGAGACTAGAAAGTCTTGAGGGAGGACACAGGATATGGTACTTGTTTATTCTATTTCCCTGTATCTCCCTATATAAGGGAGTTCATGGTCAATTATCTCTGTGTGCTCTCTTCTGCAGCGCACGCGGCGGCTGTTATCTCGGTTTGTGGCTGGCAAGCTCCTTTTGTGCTGCGCCACTGGCTTGTGGAGGGGCACTGAGGGCTGGTAGGCCTGGGCCCAGCGCGGGGGCAGTTTGTCCTGCTCCCCTGGGAGGGGAGGTTTTGGGAGGCTTTGGAAGATTCTAGCTTGGTAGGCCCAGCTGGAGAACTGGACCAAGGCAGATTGATGTGTGTGTATATTCCCTTTCCCTGAACACCTTTGGTGTTTCTGTATGTATTTGTAAATAATGTTATCCATTTAACTTCCAGTTCTGGGCAGTGTTTCTATTTTGCTCCTTTGAGGTAAAGTTATCTTTCTGGCTTGTCGCTCTGGGCTCAGTCACAGTTCAAACCTAGGGCACCCACATTTGTAGCCTGTTGACAAAAGTTGTTGTCAGGGGATTTAAAAGTGTTCCTTTTTTTTTTTTTTTTTTTCTGGTGGGGTCATGTGAAAGCAGATCTTCTAAATTATGGCTGCAAAAGGTAAGTGGACCTCAGTTTAATTCCTTAACTACCTTACTGCTATGGTGATCATGCTAGGAACTTTGATTATGAGCTTGTGTTCTTTGTGTAGTCTCAGTCACTGTGTGGCAAGAGAACTTCCTGTAATTTTTCATAAAATGTCTTAATGTTTTTTTGGAAGTTGGAAGTTTAACATCTTACTTATGAGGAGAGGCTGAGGGAGCTGGGGATTTTTAGCTTGGAGAGGAGACTAAGGGGTGACCTCATTAATGTTTATAAATATGTAAGGGGTGAGTGCCAGGAGGATGGAGCCAGGCTCTGCTGGGTGATGCCTAGTGACAGGCAATGGGTGGAAGTTGAGGCATAGGAGGTCCCATGTGAACTTGAGGAAGAATTTTTTTCACTGTGAGGGTGACAGCATTGAAACAGACTGCCCAGGTTGGTTGTGGAGTCTCCTTCTCTGGAGATATGTGTCTGGATGTGTTCCAGAGTGATCTGCTCTAGGTGATCCTACTCTGGCAGGGAGCCTGGATCAGATGATCTTTCGAGGTCCCCTCCAGCCCCTGGCATTCTATGATTCTATGATTTTTGAGATTGTGTCCTGTCTGTTCTAGGTTTCACCTATCTAGAAGCATACATGGTTTGCTTAGAAGAAAAGGAATGTTTATGGGCTATCATAGGACTTTTTTATTGATAGAAGTTTAGTAGCTAATGAAATAGCTAAAAATGAATGGAATATTCTGTAGCAATAAATTATGATCAGCTAAGAGCTTTTTAACTGCTTCATGTGTTAGGACACATCTGACTTGATAAAGACCATGGTATCATCACATTATTGTGCAAAATATTGTTAATAGAGTTATGCATCAGAAACATAACTGGGTTTAAAAGGTTTAAACCTAGATAATCACTAAATATTTGGTTATTTGTTCCTCACTTTAAAAAGCGACATTAAGCCAAGCCTTAAATTTGGCTGGCTTTGTATGTTCTCTGCTTATACCTATGGACTTCAGCTGCAGTTGTTCTTGTTGGAAGCAACTGTTTTAAACTATGTGCTGCAAAATTACATTAAAAATGTATGTCTTGATTTATAGAAGGTCTTATTCTGAAGTTCTGAGTTAGACTCAGTAAAATACTCAAAATTATGCTTCCAAATGGAGTTGTTTCCCTCAGCTGCCACTATGTACCTTGATTTTACTGTTCCTTTTGGGAAGGAGGTGAGGAGGTATGGGAAACATTTTCACATTGGTGTAAAATGAAAAGTATTGTATATTTATGCCTAAATGCTAGAATTTGGGGGTGTTTTGGTGTGAAGTTTTGGTTCTGTTTTTTACAAACAGGAGTAGCCTCTGCCCCTTTCCCACAATGAAGCTACCAGTAATTCTTTCTTTATTATGAAACAATAGGAAAATTCTCTCTAAGTGGAACAAATCCCTGTGGACAGCTTGATTATTGCTTAGATAAATTCCTTTTACATAAAGTCTCTGGAATGTAGATATGGTCATTACAGATTTTTCTTCCAAATGATGGCTAAGAATTATAGGTTGGACAGATTATTTTTACCTATTATTTTTTAAGAACTAGTTGTTTTCCAGTGATTTTTGGCTTCATCATTGAAAAACTAATACATTTTATTCTTATAAAAGAATTTTTCAGAAGTTCTCTAATTAGAAATGACCACTGCTGACTATGGCACCTCTATCTACACAGTCTTATCAGTTACTTGTACTGCTTCCCACCTGCATTAGACTTAAATTTAATGTTGCTGAACTGAACTTGTCTCTAGATGGGTATTTACTCTCTTCTCTTCTGGATATTTTTAGTACTTCAGAAATGGATGCATGGTTGACTTCTTTTAAAAAAGGGGGGGAAAAAAAAGTCTAAGGTAGGAGCAATTATTGGTCATTTAGATTTTCCTTAACCATCATCTTTGTCTCAAAGTCCATTATGCTTTTTAGTTTCTTTTCCATCTGCAAAGCCATTTCAGAACCTCCTTTACCCAATTTCAAATGGTGCATCAGCAGTATGAACAAAAGCTAGGTTGGATGAGGCCTTGAGCAACCTGCTCTGGTGGGAGGTGTCCCTACCTATGGCAGGGAGTTGGAACTAGATGATCTTTGAGGTCTCTTCCAGCCTAAACCATTCTATGATTGTGTGAAACCTCCATTTTTCTAGAAAAGCTGAAAGTTTCTCCTGGGATTGATATTGATAATTCATATTCACCGTTAGGAGATTTGAAACATCAAGTAACTTTTTTTTTTTTAAATAACTGTGAAGTATTTGTTTATCTGAAAGTCTTTTAAGAAGATGTCACTTTTCCCAAGTAAATGACATTTTGAAGAGTGAAGTCTTACTTTTTTTTTTTGGGTCTTGGTAATTTCAAAACTCTAAGATTACAATGAGAAAATAGAAACAATATTTGGTCTACTGACAACCATGAATATTAATGTGTTTCATACAGTAGAAAATAGGTAAGGTGCCTCCAATAACCATGAAAAATTTTACTGATGCTGGGAATTGAAGTTTTACTTAAAATGTATTGGTTTTAGAAAGAGAATTTTCCATAGTAATGTTAAAAGCAGAAATATTCAGTAAATATTTCTGTTTGTTATCTGGGGTCGGGGGGGAATTATATCATAACCCTACACATTTCATTCCAGTACTCAATAGTTTTTAACTAGAAACCATAGATTTAAATTATTTTAGAATCAGCAGAAAAATACCTTCTTGTAATGTGTTTTAAAAGAATTGGTTAAATCACTACTTGACCTTTGAGAAAAAGGTGTCCTGAAAAATTGCAAAGGAACCTTGTGACAACCTAATAGGCCTGAAAACATAAAAGCCTACCAAGACAACAGCTAAGGAGAGATTTTTGTCAGTGCTTGAAAGATCAATGTAGAAAAAAAAATTGATAACTGAAAGTACTTCAATCTAGGGGATATAAAAATAGAAAAGTCAGGAAGTTGAGGGAAGCTCAACCTGAGCAGTACCAAGTACTTATTTTCCTCAGTCACCTTCAGACAAGCTAAAGTTAGCAGGAGCTTTCCTGCCTTTCTTTCCCCTCTCATCAAGCTCCTCAATACTGTGCATCAGAGCTGTGCCTGAATGCCTTGGGGAGGCTCATGAGCAATCTGACCAAAAAAGGAGGGAATGTTTTACACCTTTCTTACCTTCTGGATTTTATTGTTTCATTTCTCTCTGCTTCATTTAATTCAGAGCATGGAAATTTCCACCTACATTCAGGGTGATCTTGACAGCCTGGAGAAACAAAACACTTGCACCTCAATTACCCACTGAGCATTTAAAGACCTCTCCCTGAAATCTATCATTTGTTCCTTTGTATTTTATGCTGCTGCTTCTCTCTCCTGTCTGCAACGTGTGCTGTTCACACATTCACCTGTTGATAGGTGCTGCTGAGCTGGGACCTGCATGCTGGCAGAATCCGTTGCCCTTGTGCTCCTTCTCAAATCCTTCACTTCTTTCTAAGCAGTTGGAAGTTCATTTGAGGCCTCGGTAGTGAGATCAGACTACTATTAAATGCTAGGCATCAACTTTACAATCCAGCTCAGAAATGTTGATTGGAGCAGCTCTGGACCACCTACTTCTGAGTTTGTTTCCTTTCTGGATAAACCAGTAGATGGGTAGAATAAAACAAAGCCACATTTTGACTTGCAGCATGCTCTTGGCTCTCTTTCAACAGGAAACATAAGTGATCTTTTTCTCTCCTTTAATTAGATGTAGAACAACAGCTGGTTTCAGGGTTTTGGTTTGGTTTTTTTTCAGGCAGCAGTTGTTTTACTGAAAAGGAAGAGAGAATTATCTTCTTTCTGGGAACATGTGTGTCCTCTCCCCCCCATTACTCGCTTGTGGTTATGGCCTCACCAACCACAGGTTGGTGAGACCGTACTCAGAGGATCATCTGCAAGTGTAGGAGGAGAGGAAAACTCAGGTTTCTGAAGGAATTTACTACCATTCTCTCAACTATAATCAAAACACCACAAAGAAGCTGGGATCTTTTGTTCACCAGAAATATAGACCCATCACTCTGAACATCTGCCAGAGACTCCTTCCAAATTCTCAAAGGTGGCCTCAGTAAGAGCTTAAAATCTAAATTAGCTGAGTGTTGAATCCTTTTTGCTCTTACCTGAAAGCTTGCATTAATTAGTCTATTATCCTTTCTTCATATCTTTTGGTTTGTTACAGCTGCCACCAGACAGCACATGGATGGATCACAGCAGCTCTTCCTACTCCCGTGGGTGCAACCACTTCTCACACCTCCCATAATCACATGGGGAAAGTTGGGGATAGACAGTCTCCCCTCTCCCCAATACCTTCCTTTTCACAAAGTTCAGATTCAGGTTTCTTTGAGATTCACTGCAAAAATGTTCATAGCATAGCCCATTAAATTCTGCCTATGACCCAGCTTTCTCCTCTCCAGAGAACTGCTACACTAATGTCAGGTTTTTTTTCATGCATCCTGATAGAAAAAAAAGGGAATTGAGATTTCTTTTTTTTTTTTTTTCATTCACAAGGAATTTCTCTCGATTTCTTCTCTGTTTATTGAGATTCATATAAGGTTCATATGAGGTTCAGGACCTTGACTATATAACATTAGGGCAAAGTCTTATTATTAGTTTTGGCAGTGGAATGATTGTTAAGACATGGACAGTCTTTTCTGCAATGGGTATCTTTAGACACCCATACTTAGTTTCCTGAAACAGAAGCTGCCTACTTTACCAAGCATGTGATGTGTCAAATAGTAATTTTTCTGCCAGCATTGCAATATGTTTTGAAAGCTTACTGCAGAGTTTAATGTATTTTCTTCTGCTGCTTCCTTTTCTTGTGCTTACTACTATACTGGCTATATTTTTAAATATAGATTATTTATATGCATATGTGCTGCTTTCTGTATATACCCAGGGTGCAATAGTTGTATATGATAATTGCCCTCCTTTCTTATCCTTTTGATCTGTCCTTCACAAGTGCCCTCTCTCTCTCATACCAGTCAGCTTATGTTTTTTGAACTAATGGTGGTTATGAAAAGGGAGGAACCAATATCATGCATGTTCTGTTGACAGCATGAGGCAAGCCTGTTAAATCCTAAATGTAATGCAAGACAGTAATGGTCCTTCCAATGTCCTGTCATCAGAGGAGAGACTTTTTCTTTCGCTTATGGCCATCATGGTATGTCAGCCTGGTGTTCTGTGAAAATCATTGCTGCCTGCTAGTGGAATTTGCATGCTGTATTGACACTCAAACATTTTATGACAGATCAGTTGGATTAAACTGCACTTTATATTGTCAGTTTGCAGTTCAGGGCACAAAACCTCTGATTCATTTATCTATTTATTTATTTATTGTAATCCTTATGCTGTTACACAATGCATTCTACAAGCACTTGATAGAATATGTATACCACAGCTGGGAATACTTTGAGGGATTTTTCTCTCCCTCCACACCCTACATAACCTTTTAATCTTCTATGATGTGAATATGAAGTGGAAGATATTAATGTTTACTCTGTGATAGGGCATAATTCCAGGACTGACTGTTTAAAAAAATGTTTTGAAAAGGCAAGCCACTAACTTTGCTGGGAGAGTGTTTGCTTTAAGTAAATGCAAATTTGCATTCTGTATTTAGTCCACGTGCTTTGCTGTGGACTGCATTGTGCTGTAGAACCAGAAGAATTTCTCCCCCAGAGTTAAATGCAGGCATATGTTCTGTAGAATCAGAAGCATCCCCTGGAAGCTACAGTGTTTGGCTGCTTTAATGTTGACTGCATCACTTCCCTGTGCAGATTGATTTGATGGGTTAAATGCTTGGAGGTCTCTTGCAACCTGGTTGATTCTATGAAATGCTATAGAAAGGTTTGTCTCTAGATCTTGGACATCCTTATGACAAACTAAGTTGTGATCTATCTTGTTTTTTGTTGGTGTTTATTTTTGCTGTTGGTTTGTTTGGTTTTGTTTGGGGTTTTTTTGAGTGGGTTTGGGGTTGTGGGTTTTTTTTGGGGGGGGTGTTGTTTGGATTTGATTTTGCTGTTGGGTTTGGGGTTTTGTGTATGTGTGTGTGTATGACGTCAAATAATATGATAGATAGCAGCACAAACACTCAATCCAGGGACCTTTTTGTGTGTATTCTTACTGGATCAGGTGCTGTTAAGGTTCTATGATGTCATGTCAAAACAAGCACTGGCTCTAACAAGGCACTTCACAGCAGTGGGGCTGCGCTGTAAAATCTGTTATAGATTTCCTTCTTCTCCAGAAAGAGACCTTTGAAGAGGAAGCAATGGTTAATGTATGTTTTATGTAGAGAGAAGACACTGGATAATAAACTGCAAGTTAAATGACACTGATATTTAAAACCTCCAAACTTTTCTTGCTTTTGTAGTACTGCACGCAGATGTAGCAAACAGCCTGTCAGAACAGCAACCCAGAAAAGCTGGTAGCTAGCACAGCGCTGCTTCTCAGAGGGGAAGACGCAGCGCATGTAGCCGGTTTGTTTGTGCGTGGGCACAGAGAACCTCGCCGGGGTTAAGAAGCAGATTAGCCCGGCAGTGGGAACGCGGTGGTGGCTGGAGCGCCAGGCTGCCCTGCCTTGGACAACTGTCACGCTGGCATCACTCAGTTCCTCTGATTGGGTACTCCCAGAGACTGATTAAAAATGCTGATGCCGTTTCTGCGCTCCTTTCCACTTGGAGGAGAAATCTCTTTTCCCCACCCCCAAGCCCACCTCTAAGTAATGGTGAGAAAATGAAGATGAAAACAGTGCGGTGCGAGTGACTGGAGATACAGCAGCCTGGGTTAGCTGCAGTGCTATGTAGGAGTCGTCTTTCAGACTTCTTACCTTTTGGGTTTTTCAGCACAAACTGCTTGCAGGTTTTGGAAGGCTGTGAAAGGACTTAACCATTTGTGTGTTTAGTGTTTTCTGTGTACCATCATCATATTACCTTGCTTTTCCCTGGACAGCTGTGTTCAGAACTTCATGTGGGAATCTTTCTGTTGAAGAGAGATAAAAAGGATCCTTAATCTGATTCTCTTTGGATCTTTCTATTTTTATGGTAAGTGCCAGCATGTATTAGCTGAGCATAGCTTCTTTGCTGCAGTGCTCGTGCTCGCTCGCTCGCTCTCTCCCTCCCTCCCCCTTCCCCCGCCTGTTTTTTCTCCCCCTATATTCTTAGATGAGCCTCGTGACCTTCACTCAATATCTAGTCATCGTTTTAAGCATCTTCATAGCAGATGTTGGCTAACTAAAAGACAAGTTTTCTCTTTATTTTGCTCTTTCCCCTCTCCAACCCGGAGCTCTGAAGTAGTGATTGCAATTCTAGTGCTGCCTCTTTGTCCTTGAGACGGGAGGCTTGAGCATCTCTCGCAATTGCCCATGGCAGCACTGGGATAAGGTTCTGGGGAAATGGAATGACATGTTTGGTCAAGGTAACGTGTTTCTGTAGGTCTGTGCCACTTATTGCAAGGGCACAGAAAACCCCTGCTTGACTGGCCACCTGGAAAACTCTGAAGCCCCTCAGGGTTCAAGTGTGGGGCACACATGTGATTTGAGCTGGGATTTGCTGTCGTTGACATGGGAAGGATGGACTCTTTCATCATTTTTCAGTATAAGCCTATGTCATCAGGTGTTTTAAGTTGGACCTTCTGCATCTTACAAGTGCCAGCTGGCTGGGACAAGAAGTTACAGAATAAGCAACCTCTTTCCTCTCTGGTCTATGTAATTGCAAATTCTTAACCTTCTGAAGTGCATTTACAACTCTGCAGTGGAAAAGAAGCACATTTAAATGTCTGAAAAATCTGTGCTTAATTCATGGTCTAAGCTATTTTAACAGCTCTGATTTCTTAAATAGAAAAAGCAATGATTTAGTCCTCAGTAAACTGTGCCTTTAGAAATCCTTCTTTTTTTCCCTCTAGTTTGTTGCATCAGTTTTAAAGTAAGTGCAAACACCCGAGTTCTGATAGATAGATAATTTTGCTTTTGATATGAGAACACTACAAAATATTTATTTTAACTTAAATATGTTTCATGTTGTGAATCCATTATGATTGACTATGCATAGCCCTTACACACTGCAGGAGTAATAAAGACTTTACTAGATCTTCAAAGGTCTGCTGAAGGCATATTTATAACACTGATTCAAACTCATCACAGGGTGGTCCACCTCCCAAGTGAGGCAGAGAGGTAGGATAAGAATAAAGCTTTTGTTCTGTCTTTGCATTGCCTTTTCTGGGTTTAAGCAAGAGGTATGCTGATGTCTGGAAATTTTTTTTTCTTTTTTTGTTACTGTGGTTTAATAAAATCATTCTGTTTGTGATTTATGCTGTAATTCAAAGGGCTTTGCTTCACATGAGCTCTTTCATTCAGCAGTTTGTGTGCCTTCTTTCCCCTCCCAAATGAGTCAAAACTTTAAAACACTGCCACTGTTTTAAACACCCTTCATTTCTTTTCTGTGCTTGGGTGTGATGTCTGGTTGTATTGATAGTGTGCATGGATGTTAGGGATGAGGAAGCCCAGGTTAGGCAATTGCAAGAGATGTTAGGGGGAGGAGGAATCTTACACATCTGCAGGTAGAGGACTTCATGGTGCAGTGAGAGACCTGCTGCATTGCCTTCACAAAAAAGTTGTAGTGCCCAGAACATAGCCCAGATGTCAGCAGTCTAAGTCATCTCCCCCATCAGACCATGCATTCTGGCATCACGTTGCACTTGCTGGTGCAGCCGATCCTGAGACCCGTTTCCCTTCTCCCCAACGCAGGGAGAGCATGTTGCAAACCTGCAGCCTGCCTGCTCTCTAGTAGGCAGCAGGTCTAGCCTGGCACCTGTACAGCTCAGTGACCTGTTTAAAAACATTGACCAAAGTACTGTCCTCTAGAGCAACACTCTGCACTGCCTAGTACAGAAAGGCTTTGGTACTGCATGGGGTCCAGGTGTTACTTACTTGTTTTAAATCAGTAATGAATGTGCCTGGGTTTGTTCTCCTCCAGTTTCAGTAAATGCTGACACAGTCACAGCAGCAAAGAAACTTTTTGCTGTGAAAGGAGATCAGCAGAACAGGCTTCAGCTTTTCTTGATTAAATGTGATAGGTAATTGTGTGTGTGCATCTGCACGTGGAGCTGTTTACTACACCATTTTGTTCCATATTAAATTACTGTAAATAAAATGCATGCACAAGCTAAGTAATTCTGAAGATCACACAGTTAAGTACAGTACAGCCTGTTTTGATTTTTTTTTTTAAATTGATATTATAAAAATAGAAATTTCTGCACCACAAAACAATCTATATTCTTGCTTCACATTTCATCAAAAGCCTGTTTTCGCTCAAGTAACAACTCATGTCTAAGTAAGAGTATCTTGGTCATTTTTACTCTAAGTGCTTAATCGTATCTGTCTCTTTGAATAGAAGTTTCAAAACCAAAGTGCATAATGCAATGTGCATTCTAAATAACCTTGAGGCAAATGGAAGGGAGGAAAACCAATAATCCTGAAGTCTTTTCTCCAGTTTAAACCACATGAGCTTGCAATAGGATGTTTACATTTGGAACCTGATGTCTATGTACTGAGAAGTCCATGCACCTAAAAACCTTGTCAGCACATCCTGTTGCAGGGGTGTGAGCTTAAAAAATAAAGATGTAATCCTCTGTAAAAGCCTTAAGAGGTAGAGAGAAGAGTGCAATCCCCCCCAAATAACACAGAATTCAAGGAAGTACATGTGCTTTTCATTTCTTGGGAATCCTATGAATGCTCTGGTAGGGGAATGCATGCGTAGTACTTCCTTGTTTCACAGCATGGTGTCATGTTAATTCCTTTGCAGGGTGGCTGAAGACTGCATAGAAAACAACTGCAGGGAAAGAAAAAAAAAAAAAAAAAAAGCTCTGTTCCTTAGCCAGCCAAAATCACCAATGGTCTGATGAAATCACTGCATTATTTTTTTCCTATGTATGTTTAATATGCATTCTTCCCTTGACTTTTCCATAGTAGCAGGTGCTTTGGTGCTTTATAATCCACAAATACTCAACCACATACATTGATACTGTGAATACAAACAGGTCTGTTTTTACAGAAAGCTCATTCATTTCTCCATACTGCTTCAGTAGTTCTATGCTTTCTATTTGCTCATATCCTTTGCAACAAAACCTGTGCATGGAGCTATTACCACATGGCTAATCTAGGCAGTGGATTAGCCCCAACTTCCCTCTCTGCCCCAGACTGCAAAGTAAGACTGGCGTATGCATGATGCAGAGGTGAAGTAATGAGTACAAGTCAAGTGGTGCCCTGGCCAGTGATTTATTTCAAAGCTACTTCTGAAAACTATTTACAGTTGTTTTCAAAGGTAATGAAACATTGTATTTTTACAAGGCATGTGTAATTACAAGCTGTTGTATACATATTCTGTGTATATATTACATGTTATAGTAATTGTGGGCTTACCTGGATGTTTCTTATTGCATACTGACTCAAGCAGAGCACACATGGACAATCACAAGTTGACTGGAATTTCTAGGCTTTCTCTATTACTCATTTACAGTTTTCCAGGACATACTCTCTCATTTAGTCTGCAGACTTCGTCCAGGATGATTTCAAGTTTTTATAGCTCTAAAACTGCAAATATTAGAGACCTCTCTCTATATGTCTGGAGACCTTAACAGGTGAACTATCTTCAGTTCAATTGCTACTTTTGCATTTCATGGATGTCTGAAAGTCATAGAATCATAGAATGGTCTGGGTTGGAAGGCACCTTCAAAGGTCATCCAGTCCAACCCCCTCTGCATCCTCAGCTCTATCAGGTCGTTCAGACCCCTATTAAGCCTCACCTTGAATGTCTCTATGGATGGTGCCCCAACCACCTGCCTGGGCAACCTGTTCCAGAGTTCCACTACCCTCAGGCTAATGAACCTGTTCCTAACATCCAACCTAAATCTACTGCCTTGTGCATGAGTGTTCTACTACATAACTTACTAGCAGTTTGGTGCT
The DNA here is from genome assembly GCA_013399055.1 of Ramphastos sulfuratus. Taxonomy (NCBI): domain Eukaryota; kingdom Metazoa; phylum Chordata; class Aves; order Piciformes; family Ramphastidae; genus Ramphastos; species Ramphastos sulfuratus. Next base: position 252,154 of record WBNM01012138.1, read on the forward strand.
TTTAGAAAGTATCGATCAGGGTGTTCATGTGCTACATGCTTTCTTTGCATCTATGGGAAGGAATAGCTTTCAAATATTGTTAAATGTTTGTTAATTGTTAAGTGTTCCATGTGTCTACTGTGCATATGCTTGCCATCTTAGAAACACAATTAAAAAAAAATACAGTGCTTACTTTCAAGTAACAGTGGAAATACTAATAGCTTGGGTTTTGGTTTTTGTTTGTTTATTTGTTTTTGTTTGGTGGTTTTTGTTTTTTGGTGGAAGATGTTGAAAGGGCAAAACTCCATCCTAAACTGACTCAACCAGCTTCAAGTGGTTCCGTTCTAATAATCTGAGACAACTAGATTAAGAACTTTCCATGGCTCTGTTTTAACCACTTTATTACTTCATTTTATGCTGAAAAGCTAAATGCTAGCTCCTCAGCATCAAAGTGGAAAGAAGGGATCCTGGCACTGGAGCAAGTAATACAAATGTTCAATCTCTGTGAACACCATCTCCATACAGCATGAACATCACTGAAGCGGCAATTAAATCCTCAAATAAGGAAGACAGTGATGCACAGCTTTCTGCATGTGGGTGAATTTTACTCTAGGAGACCACAAGTCTGACAGAATATTTTCAAGAAAGCCTCATCTTTCTAAGAGCTATATGTAGACACTTGAAATACTGCAAGGCCCATCTCTCCAAGTAGTTTCCCCTTACCACCACAGGAGGACCTGCAGTAAGCACACCTCCAAATGTGCCTCTGCATCCAGCCCTAAGACTAGTCCCTGTCAGATGGTGAAGTTTGAGAATGGGTTCAGAGATTTCTAGGCTTGGCATTTACAATCTGACTGTTCAAAGGCAGGCTTGCTGTCCAAGAATTTTGCACAACTTGGTCCCTCAAAAGCCCATGCTGCCCACAGATAAATGTTGCTTTTTTTTAAAGATAAACCAACTGAATTATTCTGTATGTGCTCCCAGGAATCACTTCAGTATGGATATTAGCTCTTTGTGATGGTTGTTCCATGTCAGGTTTGAGCTATCAGGTAATCCATGTGAGATAAGAGCCACTGGCACATTTGGGCAGCAGTCTGGCACCATAAAAAACAGCCTTTTTTCAAACATTCATTATTTAGATAACACCAGCCAGGATTAGAGATGCATTGCTCTGTCTGTAAGTGAGCTCTAAGATCCCAGGATTGTGAAGGTATTGACAATTGCAGGAAGTGAGCTTCTCATGTCTCTGCAGCGGAAGAATAGCAGAAGATAGAACTTCTGGAGCATGGTTGGAAGCATGCCTAAGATAAATGTTCCAAATCTCCTTTAAGTGCCTATTGCTGTTTGATGTGCAGATAGATTATATGGAAGCCCACTCTTCCTATCTGTAGGGTTTCTCTCACTACTGCTGGGAGATGATTGAAATAGATAAATGTTTCAGGATAGTTTTTTAAATTTCATCTGCTTGCTCTTGTTTGTAGTCCCCTGCAGTACTGACATTAATTCCTTATTGTATGTGGTGCTTAGAGCCTTCAAATATAGAAAAATGACTGTGCCTCACTTCAGTTTTGGAGAAGGAAGATAATTAGCAAAATCACTTGAGAAGAACAAGACTGAATCTCCTCTGAGCCAGTTTGCTGTAGGGAAAAGCTAGCCTGGTGATTATCTGGTTTGGGTCACCAGGAGATATGTTCCCATTTCAGATAATTTTCTTTGACAAAGCTGTTTTTCATTAAAATTAAGCACAATACTTTCCACATACTGTATTAGACTCCTGGAGACTTTTTCTTGGACAACCATTTCATATGAAATTCCATCTTTATGCAGTCTACTTGTTTGTGGACCCTGAAGGTCTTTAAGGCCAGGCTGGATGGGGCTCTGAGCAACCTGATCTAGTGTGAGGTGTCTTTGGCCATGGCAGGGGGCTCAGAACTAGATGATCCTTGAGGTCCATTCCAGTCCTGACAATCCTGTGATTCTATGTCTCCACGTATCCTGACAGGCACCAACCTCTCTCCATGTTGTTCATCTATCCCCAGGGTTAGTTCAGATATTTTTTTTTTTTTAATGTTGCTGTCCCTCTCACTGTTTTCCCTCAACACACTATATTGTTTTTCCTTTTCACATGCTCATTTGTCTTCATGTTTTTCTTAGTTTTGGTTTTCTGTTGTTGATTGCTCTTTACAGAGATGATATCTGTGTTAGGTTGTTTGTCTTTCATACTGATTATCCTCTTGCTGATTGTTATTGGGTATTTTAACCATGCTATTTGTGACCCTATACTCTATTCAGTCTGGGTGAAGCCCTGCTCTGATTCCAGTGCCTGGGGAATAGCAAATACTGTTGTTTTCTTTTTTAAATGAAGAGCCTGGGCTGCAGTCACAATATATTGTGAACCTTGTGTAGAAAAATAGAGAACAGGAGGCAACGATAAGCAGATTTAGCAGGACAAAAGTGCTGGAACCTAGGAGCCAAATAAAATGTCAGCCTTGTTAGCATGTATAGTTGTGGAATCTGAGCTCAAAGAGCCATAACAGAGGAATTAGGCAGGCAACACTGATCAGAGCTGTTTCAAGTTCCCTACAGTTTCATGCAGGTGACATTGCTTTAGTTTATGCTTAATATTTTTGAGGTTAGTGCCATAAAAATCCTTTATTTCAGATGAGCAGGGGAAAATTAAGATGAAGGCTGCTCTGCTGTCAGAAGGAAGAAAATAATACCTCCACTAATGTCTTACAGTCCTTTGTTCCCATAGAAATACCTGCAGTGTTTGATTTCTTAACATATGTCATTTAGATAACAAACATTTCCAGAAATAGATGGGGAAAAAGTCCTGACCGCATTTAAATTAAATTTAGGGTTGTCAAGTTTTACCCACAGACATATTTTTACTTTGTATAATGTGAGTGTTGACTATAACTGTCCTGCTTTCCTCTCTCTGCATCTTTGTGTTGATCACCAGGGCATCTTAATTATAAGGAGCCCTTTCTAACTGGTCACATAGAAACTGCTGTTGAGCAATATAATTTCTTTGTTTGCCTTGTAAATGTAGAATTTGTATAATGTGGATTTCAGAAATATCTTGGCAAATGATTGGATAACCTGCTCTCAGCATACTTCATGAAGTTTGCTTACATTTCTAATAATAACAGACTCCCAACCAGTCTTGATAATATATTATGGTAAAATTCTGCCTATATAAACAACTTTTGTGTAGCCTATATTGGTACTCAGTGTCCCATGATGTTACTGCAACCACTTACTGCTCTATTCTTACCAGAAACAACTCCACAAACAACCTAAACACTGTTGTTTAAGAACAGTATGACTTTATTTTCCTTTTCACCTAGAAAGCAAGCTGACTGTATTTTTTTTTTTTTATTAGTACAGAGACTTGCAAGTTAGCATATCATAACTTTCATTTATTTGAGACAAAGATTTAGACCTAAATTATCCACTTGCTTTCCTTTAAAGTTCATGCAGATCAGCATTCAGGTAACTCTCTGCAGTTTTGTTTCTGCCTCTTTTTCAGTTTCTGCCTCAGATCTTATTCCTTCCTATTCTCCATTCTGTGCTTCTGCCACTTGCTGGACCTCCTGTCCTTTGACACTCTTCCAGGCTTTGCTCCATTCCCCTTCTAGCATTTCTCTTTCTGCTCCTTCTGTGCTTTACCTGCCCCTCAAAGCTCTCTCTCTGTCCAAGTTTCCCACTCAGGTACTGGTGTTTATTTTCTCCCTGAAGTTCTGAGCTGTGAAAAAATGAACTCAGACCAGCGAGTAACGGTTCTCCACCAGTGCTTGTTGCTCAGATTAACATTCTTTGCAACAGCAATTTTCTATTAATAGTTTGTGAAACAATGCAGTGACAGTGTTAAAGGTGACATTACAATGCAGAATTCCAGATGGGGGCTGAAGTGCAGTGTCAGATTTCAGTATGATCATCTCATTTCCTGAATTTAAGGTAAAATGCTCAGACTGAAATTTAATATATGATGCAGTGAGAATTCGTAGGCCTGTGCCTATTACAGTGCTCCTCATGTGACCTTAGCTGCTGAATGGTATCACCTCTGCTCATGAGTTATCTTGGAAAGGGAAACGGTGACAGAAAGGGAGGTAGATGTAGGATATGTGCATCATTTCAGTCCCAAGAGGGAGAAGATTGAGAAGAAACTAGGCAGGAGTGTTGATTTGCTGGAGGGGAGGAAGGCTCTGGACAGGCTGATTGATAGATTAAGCCAACTGTATGATGTTCAACAAAGTCAAGTGCTGAGTCCTGCACTTCGGTCACAGAACCCCCATGCAATGCTACAGGCTTGGGGAAGAGTGGCTGGAAAGAGTTGCATGGCAGAGAGGAACTTGGAGGAGCTGATCAACAGCTGTCTGAACATGAGCCAGCATTGTGCTCAAGTGGCTAAGATGGCCAACAACATCCTGACCTGTGTGACCAGCCAGGAGCAGGGAAGTGATTGTGACACTGTACTTAGCACTGGTGAGGACACACTTCAAATATCATGCTCAATTTTGGGCCCCTCACTACAAGAAGGATATTGAGGTGCTGGAGCATGTCCAGAGAAGGACGACAAGGCTGGTGAGGGGTTGTGAACCTAAGTTCTCTGAGGAGTGACTGAGTGTCTTGGAGAAGAGGAGGCTGAGGAGAGACCTCATTGCTCTCTACAACTACCTGAAAGGAGGTTGTAGTGAGGTGGGGGCCAGCTGCTTGTCCCAGGCAATGAGTGATAGGACAATGGATTTAAGTTGCACCAGGGGAGGTTTAGATTAGATATTAGGAAAAAATTCTTCAAAAAAAAGAGTGAAGAAAGCTGCCCAGGGAGGTGGTATAGTCACCATCCCTAGAGGTGTTTAATAAAAGATGTCTGGATGAGGTACCTAGCAATATGGCTCCACATATTGTGTTGAGTTGTGTACAGGGACATATTAGTTTGGATTTGATGATCTTAGGATCATTTCCAACCAGGCTATTCCATGATTACATGAGAGAAATTGGCACACATTCGCTGTTTTTTGTTTGTTCGGTTTGTTTCATGTTTTGCTTCAAGATCAGGTTGTGATGAAAGAAATTCTGTGCATCTGGGAGTTGCTGTGTGTTTTTAGCTATCATGTGATAACATGACAATTACTGCACAGAAACTTGTTCATTGTTGAAGATTTAGTTGTCTTAGTTCAACCCAGGACTCTTGAAACCCATACCAGACATTTTTCCCCACAGGGACAGCACATAGGGAAAGGAAGATCTGATACTAATAGATAACAATAAACCACATTCAAGTAAACAAATTGAAGAAGAAAATTTACAGTCTTCTAGGTTCTAAACCAGATAAAAGTCCTCAAAGAAATTTTAACAAAGGAAAAATTATCACGTTGTTACAGAATATGGAGTCACATTTGGGATATTTGCTGAATAGCTTAGCTATCTTTGCTACTTGTCTGAAAATTCCCAGTTGTTTGCTTTCCAAGGCACACGGTGGTGTCTGGTTAGATTTTGATGTGCTCTGATAACAATACACTCCAGGCTAAATAACTTACAACTGATGCAGTGTTTCTCCTTCACTGTTGTCAACCTTATGTCTTTTTTGCTTTATAGACTCCAGGGGAAAGATGTTCTGGGGTCACATTTGTTAGCACTTACATCTTTTGAACTGCATTTTTAGAAACATCTGTAAGCCTGCAAATAGATTTTATACCTCGGGTATGGCTTTGAGTATTTCATTGCATTCTTGGGTACTATCAGTGTGCAATGTAAAGATGTTTTGTTATGCAAAAAGTGTGGAGGGGAAGAGGAACATTTAAAAACTAATAAATGCCAGAGTTTTGATTGACTGCATTTATGCATTATCCTGGAGACTTTTCATTGTGCTTTTCTGTGAGTTATCTTTTGTCTCTTTTTATGTTCCTTAGGAGGTATTTTGTTCTGTCTCATTGTCTATATGATTCAAACCATGCTCCAAATGAAAAACTAAACAAACATTTCTATGTATTTTTATGGTAGTCACCACAATTTATGCTAATATCCAAGTGATGAATAATTATTCTCCAGAGAAACTGAGTTGAGATGATATTGTTTCCCTTCTTGACATAGACTGTTCTTGTTACTTTGTGGATAAGGAGCTGAGTTTTGGCACAAAGGAGAGAAATGCTTATTCGTTTCAGGTGCTTAATGTGAAATGTCAAGGGCATGATTTTTTTGCATGTCTTCAGCACACTATAATATTTCATATAATCAGAATAAGGCTTGAACTGGCATTCACCACAGACGTGAATGCCGTAACTTTGATTACTGACTGTTGTAAGCTGGTTGCTTGGAGAGTAAGATAAGCCCACTGAAGTCAATTCCTTAGCAGCACTGAAAACAGAGTACCTCAAAGTTTTTTCTGCACAGCTTCCCCTCTGCACTGAGGCTTGGGAGAGGCTGTGTGGAGCCGATGCTTACCAGAGAATTGTCTGTCCTAAGCACATATTAAGGATAAAAATTCTGTGTGATCTGGAATTAAAACCCATAACGTATTGCATAAGCAAAATAGTGCTGAGCATATTTCACAGATGCAGCCTTAATCCTGGCACTTCTTTAGGTCTGATATCTGGGTACTGCAAACTCAGTCTTGTGAAATAGTTGTGTTACATCGACACCTAAACATTTTAAAGAACAGTATAAAATATTCTGATATTGAGAAAACTGTTGGCTATATGTATAAGAGATATCTAAGAACTTCAATTTCTTCTTCCTGGTCTTGTTCATAGTGTGGTTTCTGCCTGGTAACCATGGTTCTCATTCCCTGGCTGGTAGGTTGTGAAGGAGGGAGTGCATCTTTGGCTGTAGAGCTCCCTAATAATCTGTTAGGGGGTGGTTTAATGGATGAAAGTATCCTCTACTGCTACAGACCTTTCTACATTGCTACCTTCTTTGCACTGTGGTGTGGCTGCTAGCCACGGATTCCACCTCTGCTCATCTACTATTGCAGCTTGAGCTCTAAGAGGCACAGACACAGAAAAAAATTGCCCCATCTGTTGCTGAGAAAAAAAAAAAGGCACCTTATAACTTTAGATAGTCTTACTATTTTTTTTTCATTTTAACAATACTATCTATCTCTCTAGATACAGATATGTAGACTTTGGTGGCATACACCTTCAAAACTGACTAATGCTTTTCTGTGCCTAAGATATTCTATAATAGCCTGAAATACTTAGTTTTCTCCCTCTGAATTCCAAGTACTTACTCTACAGTTTGCCAAAGCCCATGTCCCAAGTCAGAATTGATATTTTACATTTTGATTTTACATTTTGATTGGTTAATGATTTTATAGGATATTCACTGATGTAGTTAATCCTTTAAATCTGCTTTTTACAAAGAAAAAATGATGTTGATTAGCTATTATGTGAGCACAAATTCTATCTTTACAGCTATAGTGTTATAAGTAAATCCAATTAAACAGCAAAAATGTTTTTATTCAACTTTACTAACATATTTTTTAGTAAAGGAAATGGCCTAGCTGTGATTGATCAAATCTGTCCCCTCCCCCCCAAAAAATCTTCCCTCCTGTTTTAAGTGTCACAAATAAAGCAACTAATACTTTCTTTGTGCATCCCCTAAAGTATCAGAGGCACTGTCTTGTTTTGGAAGCTTTGCTGGAGGGTCTGGCCAGTGAGCCAACGTTATGGGAATCTATATTTTGAATCAGCAATGCCTGCTAAATGCTGGTGAGAGGCAGTGACAGGAAGATGTCACAGCTTGGTGTCCTACAATGCTTGGGGCTTTGTGGATATTTGTCACCTGTGCTTTGCTGTCCCAGAGCAAGAATAAAAACTGCAGCCTGGAGAAGAAAAGACTTCGAGGAGACCTTGTAGTGGCCTTCCAGCATCTGAAGGGAACCTACAGGAGGGCTGGGGAGAGACTATTTACAAGGTCTTGTCATGACAGGACAAGGAGGAATGGGCTTAAACTGGCAGAGAGGAGATTTAGTTCTTTCCAGTGAGGGTGGTGAGACATTGGCACAGGTTGCCCAGGGAGGTTGTGGCTGCTTCCTCCCTGGAGGTGTTCAAGGCCAAGTTGGATGAGGCCTTGAGCAACTTGTTCTAGTGAGAGGTGTCCCTGCCTATGGTGGGGGTTTGGAACTGGATGAGCTTTGAAGTCCCTTCCAACTTAAATCATAGAATGGTTTAGTTGGGCAAAGGCTTTACCCTGTCTTTGCCTGTTGGGCTTCAGTATACACCTTACTCTGACTTCAGCTGAGGGAAAACAATGAGTTAATATTTTCCATGCTTTAAAATTATTTGGTTCAATAATTTTAAATGCTTTTTAGATTGAGAGGTATCAGTGAACATATTCTCTCAAGCCAAAGATAAAGAATTGGGGAACTCAGGAAACAGTATTAAGGATGTTCCTCCAATCATCGTTTATCACTTAAAAGTATCATTTGAATGTATCATTTAAATGCAATCACACTTATGATTGTGTGCTAAATATACAAATGCTCAGGAGGAGGAGGCAGCCGTTTGCATAAATAGAAGCATGGAGTGCAAGATGGTAGGTTTAGTTACTCTGCATGGCAGTTTTAAGCCAGTAAGTATCTAATTTTGTGTCAAGGAAATTAAAGACTTATTGATTTCCACTGAAGGATATACAAATGCTCTTTTCCCCACAAAGACCATTTCCTCCGAGCATGGAAGCAGTCACTTTTCAGCTGACTTAAGAAAAGTCAGGCTTACAGCATTCAATACCTTAGCAAAGGTATTCAACTTCTGTGTTGAATTTCATGCTCTAGGAAAAGTTTTTCCTTAGCCTTCATATGAAAAGTCTGACACACCACTAATTTTATATCCTGCTAACTGTCAGATGCTGATCACTTTGGTGCAATGTTAATCCTTCTGAGTTTAGCACTGCTGTTTTGCTGAGCAAGTTCAGACTGCAAGTGTGATAAAATAATCCAGGGACAGGTGCTTTTGGTAAATGGAGTCATGCAAGAGATATTGCAGATCTTCTGATCTCATATAAGAACATCAGTAGGAATTGATGTAATTGAAAATCTTTGAGAGACTGAAATAGGATCTAGTGCTGCAGTTTATCAGGAGCCCAGTTATAAGTAAAAAATGTCTGCTTTCCATTTTCATTCTGCTCTTCTGCCAAGGTATTGCCCAGCTCAGGGAGACACTCTGTTCAGCTGTGGTCAATAGCATCCCTGTGGCCGGAATTTGCAACCTGCAATGATACCTGTCTAGTTGATTTTGGAATAAATTTATAAACATATTTAAGATTCAAAAGCAGAATTGGCATGGCATTTTTTATTATAGTTACATCTTCCTGAAGATTAGTTTTTATAAATCATAGAATCAGTTAGGGTTGGAAGGGACCACAGGGATCATCTAGTTCCAACTCCCCTGCCATGGGCAGGAACACCTCACAATAGATCAGGCTGTTTCATCCAACCTGGCCTTAAACACCTCCAGGGATGGGGCTTCCACTACCTCCCTGGGCAACCCATTCCAGGGTTTCACCACCCTCATGGTGAAGAATATCTTCCTGACATTGAGTCCGAATCTACCCATTTCTAGCATTGTTCCATTCCCCCTAGTCCTATCACTACCTGACATCCTAAAGAGTTACTCCTCAGCTTTCTTGTAGCCCCCTTAAGATACTGAAAAGCCACCATAAGGTCACCTCAGAGCCTTCTCTTCAAACTGAACAACCTCAACTCAAGTCTCTCATTGGAGAGTTGCTCCAGACCTCTGATCATCCTCGTGGCCCTTCTCTGGACACCTTCCAGCACATCCATATCCCTCTTGCAATAGTGGCTCCAGACCTGGATGCAATACTCCAGGTGGGGTCTCATCAGTGAGGAGTATGTTTTCTTATTTTGTAGATGGTCAGGACAATTAACAGTGGCAGGAAATGAGTGATAGCATAGTAAGTTTGTTTCAATTCTTGCTTATCACATTAACTGCATCCTAGTTTCACATTTTTTGCTTAATTTGTTTTCTTTATATGAAGACAGTAAGCATGTGAGACAAGAGGTTTTTGTTTTGATGTCTGTCATCTGGGAATGTAAGATCCTAAATGCTCTTGGGAACTAAATAATATTTTGTGTCCTGTGCAGACTTCTAAGCTCCTAAAAATTTGTAGGCTGTTCTGGGTAATGTCAAAGTTTTGACAGAAAACTCTCCACTCCTTACTGAAAGCCCCACATAATACAGAGCTCAGCACAGCAGCCTGTGCAGTGGGGACAGGGATCAAGCCACTCAGTGCCTGATTTGGGCAGTGGATGATTGCCTTCTTTGTTGAGCTGAGATGTGAATAGCTCCTTGTTTCCATGCAAATTTTTCACTACTCTCGATTCTTGGGATTTGAGGTAGAAGTGAATGACAGTAACAAGTGGCAGTGTGAACAATGAGAAGTAGCAGGGTCGAGAGTTTTCTCAGTACAGTTTGCAGTTTGTGAGCAGCAGAGATACAGTGAGTGTGGAGCTGGATCTTACCAAAGCCGTTGCAAAATCAGTAGGTGAGGAACAGGCAATGTTGATTTTTTTTGGTTTTTTTTTTTAAAGTTCTCTAGCCCACGCTGGAAGGATAACTTATGGCTGTTAATTAGCTCTTACTCATGGTGATAATTGAGTCACATTCCATAGGTCATCTGGCCTCCTGGGATCTTTAGGCCTCATCCTGCCTTAAGAGGCAATCCAAACCCATGTGGAGTCCTGCAGACAGGATACTTTCTAATGCCTACCAGCATGGTCTGCTTGGAGCACTTACCCACTCTAAGGAAAGCACATAATGCCAGGAAATCTAGACCCGTGTTGGGGTTTTTTGCTTGTTTGTTTGTTTATTTAAGGCTTTTATATTCCTTGGGGTTAAAGGGAAGGGGGGGGAAGGCTGCAGGGCAGTTTTCCCCCTCTTCCTTTAGAAAGAAAGGTGTTTTATTTTAATTGAAGGTAGAGAACAATGAGCTAGGAATTATAAAATGGTTTGGGTTGGAAGTGACCTTTAAGATCACTGAGTTCCAACTTTCCTGCCATGGGCAGGGACACTTTTCACTAAATCAGGGTGAGCAAAGCATCATCCAACCTGCCCTTGAACACTTCCAGGGAGAGGGCATCCACAAGTTCCCTGGGTAACCTGTTCCAGTGTCTCACCATATTGTAAAGAATTTCTTCTTCATACCTAATGTAAAACTCCTCTCAGTTTAAACCCATTACCCTTTGTCCTATCACTACACTGCATGAAAAAGAATCTTTCCTCATCTTTCCTATTAGCCCATTTTAAGTACTGGAGGGCTGCTATGAAGTCTTCTGAGAGGCCTCTCCCTGAATGAAGTGTGTGTTAGAGCATTTGCACAGAAAACTTGCAGAAGTGTAAATGAGGATAGAGTATAGTTTACTGAAACTTGCACTGTTCATTAGTGTGAAGCTCAAAGTTTTTCTTGAGGCAATTTTTTCTCTTTCAAAGGCATTCTGAAGCCAACACACAAGAAATCACAGTATCACAGTATAGCAAGGTTGGAAGAGACCTCAAAGATCATCAAGTCCAACCCACTACCACAGACCTCAAGACTAGACCATGGCACCAAGTGCCACGTCCAAACGTGCCTTGAACACCTCCAGGGACGGTGACTCCACCACCTCCCTGGGCAGCCCA
>WBNM01012138.1:263881-339261 GCA_013399055.1 Ramphastos sulfuratus
CCCTGCCATGGGCAAGGACACCTCACACTTGGTCAGGTTGCTTAGAGCCCCATCCAGCCTGGCCTTAAAGAATTCCGGGGATGGGGCTTCTACCACCTCCCTGGGCAATCTGTTCCAGTGTCTCAGTATCCTCTTGGTGAAGAAGTTCTTCCTAACATCCAATCTGAATCTATCCACTTTCAGTTTTGCTCCATTCCCCCCAGTCCTATCACTACCTGACATCCTAAAAAGTCCCTCACCATCTTTCCTGTAGGCCCCCTTCAGATACTGGAAGGCCACAATAAAGTCTCCTTGGAGCCTTCTCTTCTCCAGACTGAACAGCCCCAACTCTCTCAGTCTGTCTTCATAGGAGAGATGCTCCAGCCCTCTGATCATTTGATCAGTCAAATAAATGGTCTACAGCTTCCTGGTATAATAACAGAAGACCCATAGATTTTGTGGGCTATAAATTCTATACTGAGTATGAAACCTAAATTACTAGAAATTAACAATGACTTACTTAAAATTTATGGAATGATCAAGTAAGAAAAGAAAAAAAAAGTGCTATTTTCCATTAATAGTACTATTTCAGGACCATTGAACAGAAAGAGCCCTTAATTAATAAACAATTTAACTTGACAATTAATTTTTAATGCAAGACAGTCATTTGCAGACAGGAAGCTCCTTTCATTTTAGCTAGCTGATTTCCAAGAAGGAATTCCCACTGTTGTATGTGTTGCAGTTTCCTGGAGCTTCACATGAGGCAATCCATAATTCAGGATTGAAGAGGGGAATGGTTTTGTGTGGGTAAATCTGTGAGCAGCCAGAGACTGCCTGGGTTGTAATAACGGAGTCTCCAGGGACCCACAATGAGGGACTGCAGTGGTTAGGAAATTGCAAACAAATGAAAAACAATATTCTACCATGGCATGAAACTGAGGAGAAAGGTGCTCATCTACAGAGCTATTGATGCCACTCATGCTTGAGTGAGACAGTCCTGACGTTGAGAACCCATGGGTGATGCTACCTTAGCATAAGCAAAACCACAATTCAAATTGGGCAGACTCAATGCTGATTCAATCCTCTGCAAACTAACATTCAACTTATGCAGAGTTAATTTGAACAGAATTTAGGTATCATGAGGAAGTTAAGCTCATTAAAAAAAAAAAATTAAAAAAAAATTTTCAAATTCCCTCCTTCATGGTAATTTTTCAATATTATCCAAACCAAGGTTTAGATTGTATCTCTCAATGGAGTATATTAATTTTCATACTATCGTTTGTAAAAATAAATATGTAGGGACAAACCTGACACTAAAATTTTGTGATAAACAGCACAATAAAAACTTTTTTTTTTCCCTCTCTCCCATTAAACAGCTCAAAGTTTATGAAGTGGAGCAGCCTGGGTTAACACAGCCCACTCCCACAACAACCATTCTCTCTCCCCACACAAATGCAAGGGGAAGTACCACAACCCCCCAGAAAAACCCCAAAACCAATCAAGCACAAAACCTCAAAACCCCGAATAAACAAAAAACAACAATGACAAAAACCACACAAATAAAAAACCCCAAACCAAAAAAAATCCAAACCCACAACTCTCTTGGTTAAGATAAAGAGTTGAGATGAAGAGTTTTACTGGAAACAATACAATGCACAATTACCTTAGCTTATGTGTAGCAAAGCACAGCAAAAGGCAGAAACAGAAGCCTCCCTCTCCATCCCCTGACCTGCAGCTTGCCCAGCCAAAAAGACCTACACCCCAAAAACCAGAAACCAGAAGCCGCAGCTAGAACTGGAAACCTCTCATGTTCCAATCTGAACTTTAAGCCCCATGATACTTTGCTCCAGCAAGCACTTCTTTTTTTTTTTTTAACCTGGCATGATGGTAGCCTGGTATTGAATATCAGCAGCAGGTTCAACTCAACCCATAACATCCTGTTGTAAAGAACTTCTTCCTAATCTCCAATCTAAATCTACCCTGCTCTAGTTTAAAAACTTTGCCCCTCACCCAATCACTACAAGCCTCTGTAAAAAGTCCTTCCCCAGCTTTCTTGTGGGCTCCTTTCAGGTACTGGAAGGCTGCTATAAGGCCTCTCTGGAGCCTTCTTTTCTCCAGGCTGAACAACCCTAATTTTCCCAGCCTGTCTTTGTTACTACACTGGTGACTGAAACATAGGCAATTCCATTCTTGTGTGTAAAATGAAGTTTGTCTTGTGCTAGAGTTTTGAAAGATGAGTTAGCCAAAACTAGTCTATGAAGTCTAGAAAGAGATGATAAATGTATATACACTCAAAATTGTAAATTCCTATTGGAAAATTCTATTGGCTGTAATTCAAGGGGAAAATAACACAAGTTTCCTTAACTTAATTATCTCACTGCAGGCATGGTGATCTCTACTAAGTTTACCAGGTTGAAATTTAACATCTGCAATGAAGTATAGGAATAAGAGGCAGAAGCAGGCCATGGAAGATAAAGGAACAAGTAGAATGCAGATTTAGCACTGTACACTGTCCTGAGTACAATCCTCAAGTTTAAATGAGAGTTTATCACCTCACTTTCAGTGCACTTTTACTTATGTTTGCAAGTGAGTTAGAGGAATGCTCTGCCATGCTGTCAAAGCAATGACATCCAAGAACTTGCCAAGCTTCTGATAAAAGAAATTGAAGGTCACTTCTTCAGATCACTGAGTTCATCTCTAATCCGGTGCAGTAAACTAAATTGGCTGTGTATTTTGCAGCAACAGCAAAAGTTTCAGAAGAACTGGTGTAGTCTCTCATCCTTTGCTACACTAATGCACATTTAAGAGGACCATGAGGAAAGGCCATGAGATTTCCATGATGTCTAAAAGCTAAGGCATCTCCAGAAGAACAAAGTTTTGCTTTGACTTTCAACTTAAAGTCTGAGCTGTTCTGACAAATTCACTCAAAGTCAGGTGCTGTTTGTGGCTATGTTGTTATGAAGATTTCCACCTCTACTTTATTCTCACTAAGGGAGATATTGAAGGCCCTGTCTTTATTGTGCTGTTGCATTCTGAAGAATATAACCAGGGGCATGAGCAAGCCAGACGTTCTTTACCGCTGAAGCCTATTACTAAATTGTGAATGTGTCTTCATAAGTAGAAGCATTTGAGTATTGGTCCAGATTTTCTCAAATCCCAGTCTTTTCTTGAAAGAAAGGAGCAACAGCTCAACATTTCCTAACTCTTGCACCTTGAGGTACCTATGCTTTGTCAGCACCAGTGTACTGCCAGCAAGGATTTGTGCCTTCTGCTGTAGCTCATTGCCTCTGCTCAGTCTGCACAGGGCATAGCACTGGCTACCTTCCTGCCTGCTGAGCGTTCCCCTCCACTGCTGCTGATCTCCCTTTGGCAGCTAGGGCCAAGCTATGTCCTATTTGTACTTTTCAGATGACGCAGAAAGGAAAGAACTGACACTGCAGATTTAAGTTTAGTTTGGTCAGGACCATTGCAAACCCTGACATTTCTGTTCATTGACAGCACTGATGACAGAGGCTATTCCACAGGGCAGTGCTGATGCCCTAGGGGGTGATCCAAAATGTTCCTTATTCATTCTCAAAGTCAATTAAATAATTGCCATCCTCTTATCAGTGTGTGTACATAAACAAAATTTAAAATCACTTGGAACGTGGTGAAGTTTAGCTGCTGACTTCTCTTTACATGCTTAAAGGAGTAAGCAAAACAAAAGAGCATGTTTACAGGCTCTAGCTGGGTGTAATGCATATGATAAGCTTACATTGCAGTTTTGGATAGGAATTGGTGGTTATTGCATTCATATTTCTGAAGCCTTTGGTGATCAGCAAGGATAAACCAGCAAATTTTCAAATCAAGGCTGCTCCCCTGGAAAATGGCTCTCCCATGTCAAACAATGATAGGCAAGCAAGGGAAGGAACTTATGGACAGCAAAATAAGAAGAAATTAACAGTTCAGATCTTTTTATTCATATGGAGATGTGGTAAAACTGTTGTGAAGCTCTGGGGAAAATGGCCTGTGATTTTTATCCTCCTTGGTTTCTTTCCCTAGTTTAGGTGTTTTACTGGGTTGTCCTAGAGACAGATGGTTGGAGACATCATGGCAGTACCTATGAAAGCATCTACACTGTAAAAATTCGTTTTCTAAGCCTATTCACAGAAGTGAAGTAGACCTAGTAGAGTAGTTATTTTTTTATGAGCACATGCCAACTGGTTTCTGGACATTTCTTGAGATTTGGTTGTGCATCATAGCCTGGTCAAGGCTGGAGCTCACCTTCCTAGTGGCAGATGGGAAATGGACTGGTGGTTTTAACTACTCCAGTCACGTTTACTGCCCACGTGGTCTAAACCAAGAATTTAAGAGCTACCTGAATCTTGGCATGTCTCTAGGCAATGAATTTGAGCGTGGCTGCTTATACTGCAGTGTTTGACCTGACTATGATGACGTCACTAGAAATTGTCAACAGCAGGGAGGCAGAGGTGAAGTGCAAGGAAGCTTCATCTTTTTCCATCTGGGTTGTGTGGCTGCAAGGCAACTTGTTTGGATGGTGTAAACCAGCAGCTCTCTCTTTTGCTCCATGGGATATTTGGGCCTGTTTGTGAGTTCCAGAACTAAGTTCTGCAAGCCCTTGATAAAACTTCAATTAAATGTTCATCTTGCAGCCAAGCACTAAATTACCTCTTTCCAGGTCACTTGCTGTTTGCTGATTAAGCTCTGCTCTCCTCTTTGAAAGCATTGCTGTCATTGAAACAACTCCTATGTCTCCTGGTAGCTGACATAGCACGTTCTCCTACCCTTGTGCTCTGCTCAGCTCCAAGCAGGGAAACCACAGGAGCAGGTCAAGAGAGGATAGGAAACACTCCTGTCTAAAGCACAGCTGAGAGATGAGGATGAATCCTCCCACCTAATTCCCTTCCTGACTCCTCTATGCATTGTGAGGTGCAAGGAACTACTTCTTATACTGTAACTTGTGCTTGCTGCATAAGTATTGCAGCATGCATCACAATTTTACACAGGCATAAATTAAAAATAAATAATAATTGGGCTAAATGAGAAGGCTGCATCCAGCTGTATTTTAACCTAGAGAGCTGCAGCTGTGCTGTGAAGGCAGGACTCTTAAGATCACAAAGCAGGATTGATGCAGGAGAAAAGATAGTGGAAAAAAAGAAGTCAGCATCACTGGGAAACAAACCATACATGGAGGGCTGTGCAATGCAGATAGAATAAAGCTGCTGACTGGACAGAAAATATTGTTTCCTTCCTCTAATCCTGTTTATCTTCAGTAATCCCAGGTATTGCCTGGGGCAATGCCAAATTAGTATATAGGAGCAATGCCAAATTAGTAAATAGCACATAGGATCACAGGATGTTAGGGGGTGGAAGGGACCTCGAAAGATCATCAAGTCCAACACCCCCTGCCAGAGCAGGATCATAGAATCTAGCTCAGGTCTCACAGGAATGCATCCATATGGCTCTTGAAAGTCTTCAGAGAAGGACACTCCATGACCTCTCTGGGCAGCCTGTTCCAGTGCTCCATGACCCTTACAGTAAAGAAGTTTCTCCTCATGTTGAGGTGGAACTTCCTGGGCTGTAGTTTATACCCATTACCCCTTGTCCTACAGAATGTCTCCTTTCCTCCAAAACTCAAGGTTCTGATAGAATTATAGAATCATAGAAAACCTGAGATTGTCAAGTTAGTACAGCTTAAGCAAAAAGTGCTAAATCAGATGGTTTCTTCATCTACTGCACTGCATTTGTAATGGACTGCATTTAGAGCTATAAGGAACAATGAAGCTTCATCAAGACACATCTGGTTAATGCCATATGATGGTGATAGTTGAGAAAATAAAGTTTTTTGTTTTTTTTTTTCTTGGACTCCTATTGTTCTGGTTTGGGAGGAACCTTTAAAGGTCATCTATTCCAACCGCCTGCAGACGGCAGGGAGATCTCCAACTAGGGCAAGTTGCTCAGAGCCCCATTTGATGTGCCCTGCAATGTTACCTCTGATGGGGCTTCTACCACCTCTCTGGGCAGTCTGGGCCAGTGTCTCACCACCCTTGTCATAAACAATTTCTTCCTTCCATGTAGTCAAATCTCCCTCTTTTAATTTAAAACCATCACCCCTTGTCCTGTTCCAACAGGCCCTACAAAAAACTGTCACCATCTTTCTTTCAGGTTCCCTTTAAGCACTGAAAAGCTACTGTAAGATCTCCCTGGAACTTTCACAAAGTCACTAAAGCCAATAAAAATCAGACTTCACAACCAGTGCCACCAGGCACTGAGCTTTTAACCCTTTGAGTCTGGAGACTTTCAAGACTCATCTGGGTGCTTTCCTGTGTGATCTGTCCTAGGTGATCCTGCTTTAGCAAGGGAGTTGGACCAGATGATCTTTAGAGGTCCCTTCCAAACCTGTTCTATCCTTCTGTGATGAGTTTATTTCTCTGAAGAACTAGGTCTCTTTTCCCATGTGACACTCTCAGAGCTTGCAAGGTTACTAATACTTTGAAATAACCCAGTGCTTGTAGAGTCCTTTTGTGCTGTTGGTCCTTGTTTCTCAGGGAACCCTGCAAGCAGTTAGTATAATGGATTTAAAGTGAGACCAAACCCACTTGTTCATTCCAGTGGCTTCAAGCAACAGTTCTTAGAATTGTAAGAACTGTAAGAATCAAGATGGGGAAAGGAGAAAAAATAGCAGAGAATGGCTCATGATGTGCCTTATATTTGCCTCTGCTGGCAGGATTTGTGCAGTCTTTGCTGCAGGAGAAAGCAGATTTCTTTCTCTTTATGCTTCTTTAAGACTTATGCATGCAACTAGTTCCGAGGAGTCCTGGGACTTTCTGCTGCCTTCCACTGAGCTGAAAATGATGTTCCTTCTGCCACCATACACCCCTGGGCAAGAGACAGAGAGGGCTCCCACTCACTCTGAAAGTCCAGCCTCGAGGTAGAGCACGGCCCCTTCCACCCCACCAGCCTTGCAGAGAGCCAGAAAAAAGAGAAAAGGGGAGCAAATGCCTAGGATCTCAGAATAAACATTTCCATGCAGGGAGTTATTTTAAGAGGAGCTGTTCTCCCTCAGCAGAAGAGCTCCCACGATGCACGTTTATGAAAAGAAATGATCATCTGAAGTCTGTGAGGCTGCCTCTGTAAGTCTTTAGCTATGAACATTTAAACTGTGCTGTCTATTGATTTTTTTTTTCCCTTTTCTAGTAGCTACCAGACCTGTAGTCAATCTTACATTAAGCGTATTTTGGTTGATTCTTCTTGCTGTTAGGTTTCCCTGTGTTACTTTATTATTTGACCATCAAAACTGAATGTAGTGCTGTGAACAGAATAAAGTATTCTGCTGCAAGGAACTTGTAGTCTAATTCAGGCACAGTGACGCACAGGCATACATAATATACAGGATAAGGATGCAAATTCAAAGTAATAGAAGTGTCTGGGGAAAAATCAGTGCTGCAGGCTAATTTACTACTCTGAAGAGCTACTAGGCTGCAGAACACAGGGAAAATATTGAACAATACAAAGGATGTCTTTATTCTTTTTTTCTGTCTTTATAAAATGTTAATTCTTAAGTGTCTTCAAATGGAGGGAAAACACCTGAAGAATACAGAGGAAGAATACAATAGAAATTCTCTCTCTACATTCCTGTTTTCTAAACTGGAGCCTCCCTCTCCTCCCTCTCCTCCCTCTCCTCCCTCTCCTCCCTCTCCTCCCCCTCCTCCCTCTCCTCCCTCTCCTCCCTCTCCTCCCTCTCCTCCCTCTCCTCCCTCTCCTCCCTCTCCTCCNCTCTCCCCCCTCCCCTCCCTCTCCCCCCTCTCCCCCCTCTCCTCCCTCTCCTCCCTCTCCTCCCTCTCCTCCCTCTCCTCCCTCTCCTCCCTCCCCTCTATGCCTTGTGAAATGAGGACTTAGGATTTGTTTGTGGTTTTATAGGGGGGAAAAAAAACCAACAACCCAAACCAAGTTGATTGACTCTGGTTTACAAACCAGTATTGATTTAATTAGAGCTCTGTTGTCAACACAGTGTGAGCTTTTCAGAAAATACTTAGTCTGTATTTTTCTTCATGTGTGTCTGTAAAATCGAAACATTGGCCATTGCTTTTCTTACAGAGTATAGCTACAGACTGATGAGGTACCAGGAGTACCCAAAGTGACCAGTTCTAGATTTTAATCTCTTCCCACTCTGACTGTGTGGTGGAGATCCAGGCAGTCTGCATGCACAAGCTGAACATGGGAAGCAGTGATGCTACTGAATTTGCTGATAGTCTTTCAGTTTGTATTTACATCTTGTCTAAGCCTTGATTTTGTGCTATTTGTCATTCTCCTGTTTCAGGAGCTGTAGCCACCTTTTCTAAGTCTCAGTGCATAGCCTTTCAGTACTGAATGTGTGGCTCTAATCCACATTTCAGTTAAGAGGTCAGTAATGGAAGTGAATTGTCAAACACACCTTCAATTTCAGTATCTGAAAAGGACCTGTTGTAAGACTGGGGAAGGACTGTTTGGAAGGGCATGTAGTGATAGGATGAGAGGCAATGGTTTTGAATTGGAGCAGGGCAAATTTAGGTTGGATGTAAGGCGAAGGTTCTTCACAATGAAGATGATGAAATACTGGAACAGGTTGCCCTGAGGTGTGGTGGAGTCCTTATCCCTGGAGACATTCAAAGTAAAACTTGATGGGGTCCTGAGCAACCTGATTTAGTTGGAGAGGTCCCTGCTCACTGCACAGGGGTCGATGACCTTCAAAGATCCCTTCCAACCCTATGCATTCTATGATCATAGAATCATAGAATCAGTCAGGGTTGGAAGGGACCACAAAGATCACTTAGTTCCAACCCCTCTGCCACAGGCAGGTTCATCTAACACTAGCTCAGGTTGTCTAGAGCCTCATCCAGCCTGGCCTTAAACACCTCCAGGGATGGGGCTTCCACCACCTCCCTGGGCAACCTCTCCAGGCTCTCATGACCCTCATAGTGAAGAACTTCTTCCTAACATCCAGTCTGAATCTACCCATTTCTAGCTTTGTTCCACTTCCCCTACTCCTATCACTAGCTGATATGCTAAAAAGTCCCTCCCCAGCTTTCTTGTAGGCCCCCTTAAGATACTGAAAAGCCACCATAAGGTCACGTCAGAGCCTTTTCCTCTCCAGACTGAACAGCCCCAACTCCTTCATATGAGCCCCAACTCCAACATATGATCCTATGTACTGAACTCATTAACATCACATGGTAATTTTGTTACTGACATTGATCCTTGAAACTATAGCTGGGTCCAGCAGTGGCTGGAAGGCCAGAAGAAGCAGGAGAATCACAGTCCAAACATGCATGGACCGATAACTTCTCTGTGAATTGCAGGTGGTGGCTACAAGTCCTAACATCAGTTGTGACTCTGTGATATGCAGCAGGGAAAATACTGCTATTGGCAAACTGAAGCTAAAAAAATCTATGCCCCAAGGTTAACAGTTTTTTAATTGAGAGCAAGACAGCAAACAATAACCACAGACCCTTTAGCATCCAAGCAAATGTCCATATGGTTCTTTGCATTATGTGAGGGTAAGGTGCTGCAGTTTTGCAAACAGAAGATTTTTATGATTTAATTAGTCTCAGAAGAAACAGTCTATGAAAAGAGGGGAAAGAAAAAAGACACAGCAAGCCCAGTGCCTAAGGGACTTCTTTCTGAATGTAAAGATCACAGGATGTTAGGGGTTTTTTACCATACTGTGGTAAAGAAGTCTTGAGTTTGTAATTCATTCATTAATATTTCTTCTGCTTTTGTATTAAGCAGATTACTCATGTGTTTATGAGTTTGCAAGACCAGGTTTATTTGAAAGCTGAACGTGATGGGAGATAGCATCCAAAACCTCATTGCCTGGCCTTGTGAAAGGGAGTTTTGGGTTTTTGCTTTTTGCTGTGAGCTTTGGTCTGCCCTGCTTGGCAAGTGAAGACAATGCTCCCGCAGGGAGTTAATGTGCTGGAACAGGTTACTTGGAGTTTGCACAAGCTTATGAGTCTTAAGCTGAGAGTCAATCTCTAAGACACTTTTGAATGGTTATGGAAAGCCAATCAGAGTAGAGGGTCATAGGAGCCTTAGAGGAAATGGCCCTGGTGAGGCCACATCTGGAGTACTGTGTCCAGTTCTGGGCCTCCCAGTTCAAGAGAGATGTAGAACTGCTTGAGAGTGTCCAGCACAGAGCCACAAATGTGATTAAGGGAGTGGAACATCTCTGTTATGAGGAGAGACTGAGGGCGCTGGGGCTCTTTAGCTTGGAGAAGAGGAGACTGAGAGGTGACCTCATCAGTTTAAAAATATGTGCAGGGTGAGTGCCAGGAGGATGGAGCCATCTGCTGGGTGATGCTTGATGACAGGACAAGGGGCAATGGGTGGAAGCTGAAGCACAGGAAGTTTCATGTAAAGATGAAGAGGAATTTTTAACCTGTGAGGGTGACAGAGCACTGGAACAGGCTGCCCAGGGGGGTTATGGAGTCTCCTTCTCTGGAGATATTCACAACCTGCTTGGACACATTCCTGTGTGATCTGGTATAGGTGATCCTGCTCTGGCAGGGGGGTTGGACTGGATGAGCTTTTGAGGTCCCTTTCGGCTCCTGACATTCTGTGATTGTGTTCAATGCAAACAGGGTGGCCATTGTGAGGCTGACTAGTATCTACTGACTAGTTTGCAACATGTGTGGAAAACACAGCAGCAATTCCTCTCCCAGAATAGGAATCTTTCTGAAAGTATTTTCTCACTTTCATTGCAACTTTGGTGTCAGTTTCAGGGATTGGTGTGTCAGATCCCTGTTTTAGATGCCTCCTTATAGTAATAAGGTTTGGATGTGCTGAGGTTACTCACCTAAACAAGCTGTAAATTAAGAAGGAAAAAATAAAATTACAATTTGTTTTCTGTTATGCTGTTCCTGCTGTGAGATATTGCAGGCCCAGACAAGCTGGGAAATGCCTCTGCTGTGTTTTGCACCAAATATTCATTATAAACTTTCTCTTTGGTTGCCCATACTCAAGAGAGCTGACTTGATGCTCAAGACAGATCTCCAAGAGTTGGAGACAAAATCAGTTGTAGTTGGTACAGCAAGAGAGAGCAGATTTCCTTAGCTGTCTATTGCAAATTCTCTTGAGACTACTTTCTGAAAGTCTTCTCTCTTGTACATTAGCACCAAAATTATTTTCAAGTAATGATTGTGAGGGTCCAAGCATGGCAGCTGCTGTCAGCAGTGAACTGAGTTAGGTAATCACAGGTCTTACTGGTGAAGGCTGCCACAAGTCTGCTCCCAGCTACCCTCAGGGAGGATGGCAGCATTGCCAAAACAGGCTGGGCTTAGCTGCTGCTGCTGCTGCTGATATTGACTGTAGCCGTCAAGGTAGTTGTCCCTTTCACTTTCATTTTGATTTCCCTGTGAATTTATTTGCTCTGATGCTCCAAAACACCTTTCCAGCCTCTATAGTCTTACAGAAATTTACTTTATTCTAGCTAGTAAATCCAGACCAAAAATCCTAACAGAAAATTCAGAGAAGAAAGAGATGAAGTAACAATGGCAGGCAAGCTACAAATAAGCAATAAGAATACTTATGCTATTGATTATTGGATATAATACATACCTGGTGCAGCAGTTCAGAGGGCTGGAAAGGCCTCTAGATAAGTAATCATGAATGTGCTTAAAATGATGCTGTTATGAGTAACTTAGCAGCAATTGCTGGAAGAGAGAGGTTTTTCTTAATGCAGTAGGAATTCTTAGATTCTGATTCTGTTTCTGTTTTTTTCAGCAGTGTCTTTGAAGCCCAGGTAACTTTATGCCATGATCAAATCTTTGATTTGTTCTAGGGCTGAGGGAAACCAATGGTAAGAGAAACCAGCTGGAAAGAGAAACTTTTCTTTAGAATTTGAGTACAGGTGATAAAACAATGGCACCATAATCTAGGAGAGCTCCTTCTCACATCTACTCCATAGCAAAAAAGGCTTGTCAAGGCCTGGAACAGGCTGTCCAGGACAGTGGTGGGGTCCTCATGCCTGGAAGGCTTTCAAAGCTGCGTAGGGACATGGTTTAGTGGTGAATTGGCAGTGCTGAGTTAATGGTTGGAACTGATGACCTTGAAGGTCTCCCAGCCAAGACGATCCTGTGATTCTGTGACTTGCAGCTTCTGGTGAGTATCCAAATTCTGCAGCAGCCATGGTGGTGCTGGGTTGATGGTTGGACTTAATGATCTTTGTGGTCTTTTCCATCCAAAACAATTGTATGATTCAGTGGGCTGAAACCTGGTGGAAAAGCAGAGAGTTTAGTTTGGATGTTTGCTCCCTTAATTCCAGCAGCAGAGGTTTGCCTTGGTGCTTCCTGAGACGTAACACTATTTGTTGAGTTAAAACAATGCTTGCAGGGAAAGGCTGCAGGTTATCCAAGGCAGAACTCAGGGAAAGCTTACACCTTCTGCTCCTTCCATCTATCTTTTTTAATTGGTTGTTGGAGCTTGACAATTCAAGAGCTTCTCCAAATATTTTATCTGTCTGCTTTAAAAGTACATTTCTTACTCCTTCTTTGTGCAGGTGTAACTGTCGAAAAATGACATCCTGTCTGAAAAACTCCAATTTTGTAGTGCAGTGTATCATACTAATTGATTGTTTTATCTCTGTTTTTGTGGAAGAAATGTGAATGTAACTAAATGTTGTATTCTTAACAGTCATCATATTGCTGTTAAGCTCCACCTGTGTTATTCCTTTCTTCTCTGGCGAGTTCATCATCAAACTTCATTCATTCTTTTTCTCTATTCTCTTTCAGTTTTTCTCCAGCCCCAACTCCCATACCAAGGAGTTATCCATGACATTTCAGTTTAATAATCACACAGTAATTACATAGTCACAGAACATTAGAGGTGGAAAGGACCTTGAAAGATCATCCTGTACTGTGTACAGTTCTGGAGCTCCAAGACAAGAAAGACATGGAACTGTTGGAGCGAGTCCAGAGGAGGCTACCAAGATGCTCAGAGGGCTGCAGCAGCTCTGCTATGAGGACAGGCTATGAGAGTTGGGGCTCTGCAGCCTGGAGAAGAGAAGGCTTCCAGGAGACCTTGGAGTGGCCTTCCAGTATCTGAAAGGGGCCTACAGGAAGGCTGGGGAGGGACTATTTACAAGGTCTTGTAGTGACAGGACAAGGAGTAATGGGTTTAAACTGGAGAAGGGGAGATTGAAACTCGATGTGAGGAAGGAATTCTTTGCAGTGAGGGTGGTGAGACACTGGCACAGGTTGCCCAGGGAGGTTGTGGTTGCTCACTCCTGGAGGTGTTCAAGGCCAGGTTGTATGAGGCATTGAGGAACCTGTTCTAGTGGTAGGTGCCCCTGCCTGTGGCGGGGAGTTGAAAACAGATAATCTCTGAGGTCACTTCCAACCTAAACCATTCTATGATCCAGTGCAATTCCCCTGTCAGGGCAGGATCATCTAGAGTAGGTCACATAGAAATACATCCAGATGGGATTTGAGTGTCTCCAGAGGAGACTCCACAACCTCTCTGGACAGCCTGTTCCTGTGTCTTGTCATCCTCAGAGTGAAAAAGTTTTTCTTTATGTTCACATGGAATTTTCTATGGTCTAGCATGCACCCATTGCCCCTTCAGTATAAGGCATGTAAGGTTGATCAGACTGCAGTCTGGAAATGAAGATCTTTGACTGCAGAGCTGAAGTCTACTCCTTATCCTGCATGAACATGTTATGTATTTTGTTCCTGAATTGACACAAAAGAACTTGTTCTTTTACAAGCATCCTAAGGAAATGTTTAGGAAGTATTTTGAACTTACTAAAATATTTCTTGTGAATGCCTGACATAAACAGGTGTTTTGCACAGTCCTGAGAACTTGTAATTATGGTGGTCACTGTTGCAGTTAAATGCACTGCAGAATGTGTGTGTGACATCCCAGGAGGAACATGAATTTATTCCCTCAGGCAGTTTGCCTGTAGATAAATATAAGGTTATACATAACATCACAGAAGGCAAGCAGAATCCAATTTAGTCAGTGAGAAGGAAAATAAATAGGGAAGGTCGTTAGCTATTTGGAAATATATTTGTATAATTTTATGTTAATATGATGTAATGAGGATGAAAATGGCTTGAGAGGGAGGGGAGGCTGTGCAAAATCAGGTGCTTTTCAGGCCACAGAATTAAAATGTCTGATGAAAAAGATTAATGCAAAGTATCTGAGCTAATCCAACATTTGCTAGGAAAATTCAGGTCAAACCCAGGATTAGTGCTTTGTGTTCTCAACTGATAACCTTGATGTTTCCCTACTTACCTCTCTCACTCTTCCATGGTTACTCAAGCCACTTTTTTTCCCCTTTTTTTTTAGTATTAAGAGAAAAAACTGTCTGTTACAGCTGCTGTCTGTTCTGTTAGCACTGACAAAGCAGTGCTAGCCTGGTGCCCTGAAATTATGGTGGAAAAAGCTACAGATGAGTAAGTACCAGAGACAGCACAGAACAGCTGTTTCTCTGGGTAAAACTCATCTGTGAATCTGTGAATAGCTGGGCTTTTTGTGATCTGACATCTGAGCTGCAGCAGCTGGGTGAAAAGAAAGAAGACAGATTCTAAAAAACGTCCCTCAGATTTTTTTTCCAGATGTTTTTACCTTTCTGAAGTTTCTGCTGAAGTCTTCAGGTTGTTGAATGCGCTGTTACAGAAATGTTGTTTTGCTAATGTCAGTAAGATCCTAAGAATAATTCTGCTGAGCAACCTGTGCAGATCTTTCCTTTGTTGCAAGTCTTTGCAGCAAATGCTTTTTTGGTAGGGTGGGATGGCCTTGCTGCTTTGATGAAGAACTCTCCACTTTTTTTTGCTAAATCAGAATGAATTCATAGAGATAGTGATAATGTCGTGATTTGAGACCCAAAATAGACACAAAGTGAATGCTTCAGAGTTTTTTTTGCCCCCAGATAAATTATAATATGTAATTTTGGGTTGGTTTAAGTGATTTGGAAATTGAAGCCATATTCAGCATTTAGAGTCTCATGAAACAAATGAAAAATATTTGAGAAGGTGACAGTAGCTCTTTGGCATTGCCTTGTTGTGGCCAAGAAGGCCAGTGCCATTCTGGGGTGTATTAGAAGGGCTGTGGTTAGTAGGTTGAGAGAGGTTCTCCTCCCCCTCTACTCTGCCCTGGTGAGGCTGCACCTGGAGTACTGTGTCCAGTTCTGGGCCGTCCAGTTCTGGGCCCTCCAGTTCAAGAGGGACATAGAACTGCTTGAGAGAGTCCAGTGCAGAAACACAAAGATGACTGAGGGAATGGAATATCTCTGTTATGAGGAGAGACTGAGGGTACTGGGGCTGTGCTGCTTGGAGACAAAGAGACTGAGAGGTGACCTGTGTGATTCCCTTCAACATCAGAGTGGCTCTGTGCTCTCAAGTGGGACTTAGATAATTTTTAAACTCTCTCCAAATTCCCAAACCCATGCACTCATACCAAAAGATTACACTACAGGGACAACTGCATATTAAAACAAAATCCTACATCTCTTTTTCCTGACACCTGCCATGTAAAATTCTAGCATTCAAATATTTTGTAATTTCAGAGGTAAGGGCTATGAAGAAATTTAAAGCAAGTAAAGACAACTTTGCTCAAAGCACTGCTAAGCCAGGCTGAAAGACCTTACTAATGGAAGCTTTAGGTGTGTGCATCCACAGCAGCAAATGAGCAAAACTCAAGCTATCCACCCCACCATCCCTGTCTAAAAGCCATCTACTGCATTTCTGGTTGTTTCAAGCTAAACAGCCTTCCAGTTTGGAGTCTTAGTAGAGAGAGGTTACATTTTAAGGAACTAGGAGAGAGATATTTTCAAAGGCAGAAAGAAGAGAAAGAGTAGAGGCTGGTTTAAAAAAAGATCTATTTAGGGTAATGAGAGGGAGAGCACAAAACTGCCAAGACAGCTTGCCTGTCTTACAGTGCAGGCAGAGGAGTTAATTTTACCTTAATGTGTTAAAGACAAATGATGGTCCATCAAGCTGGTATAGGACTATTTGCCTGGGGGGAAAAAAAAATAGAGAAAAATAATTTATCAACTTTAGAGAGGAAGGAAAAAAGGAGTCAAGAAATCATTGACTAGCTGTTTTAGCTTTAATCCCTGACAAAACCTGGGAGAAGTTTCTGAGTAAGTAAGCTTTTGATATGTATTTGGAAGGTAACAAGGAAATGAGCAGTGGCCATCAGGTTGTGTCAAGAACAAACTTTGAAAGCTCTGTCAGTTTTTCCTGTTGCAGAGTAACGCCTTTTATGGCTTCAGTAATGTTTTTTGACAAAGTTGTTCGTGATACTCTCATTTGCAAACCTTTGATGCTTTTACAAGATGAGTGTGACATTGTTCTGCAAAAACAGGCACAGGATAGGTATTAAACCTGCTAGCCTGAAGGGCTGTGTAGTACAGGACTTCTGATAGAGGCCACTTCATGGGGGTTGGACTCAATGATCTCCAGAATTTCCTTCCAACCCCTACCATTCTATTCTACATTTGATACACAATGTTTTTTTGCAGCTAGGGTGAGAGAATGTGGTCAAATATCTGAGGGGTGGGTGTCAAGTGGCTGGGGCCAATCTCTTTTCAGTGGTCAGCAGCAATAAGCCAAGGAACAACAGCTACAAACTGGAATGTAAAAGGTTTCACTTCAACGTGAGGAGAAACTTCTTTACAGTGAGGGTGACAGAGCACTGGAACAAGCTGCCCAGAGAGGTTATGGAGTCTCCTTCTCTGGAGACTTTCAAAACCCACCTGGATGCATTCCTGGAGGTTGAACTCGATCTCTGGAGGTCCCTTCCAAACTCTGAAGGTCTGTGATTCTGCGGTGTTCTTTGAGTACACTGACACATAACACAAAAGTATCAGATGTGCTCAGATATGTTGAAGGGCAGAAGTCAAACTCAAAATGGTCAGGCTAAACTGGAAAAAATATCTAGAAAAAAAAAAGCTGCAATTCAGTGGGGATGACCACATTTAGGCAGGAAAAAATCCACTATGCTCTGGAGGGTGGGGAATTTGTGTTCTGGAAAAGGATGTGGGGGTGGAGGAGTTACAGTGGTATGAAAACTGACAGTGAGCCACTAATGTTGTACTGCTCCAAAACAGGCAACATACTGGGATGTAGGAGGAGGGTAGCTGTCTGGAAGATACCTGGAGAAATCCTCCTTCTGTTGCTGGCACAAGCTGGATCTCAGCTGCAGTATTTTGCTGAATTTGAGGCAGTAACCTTGGAGGAGGAGGAGGAAAAACTGAGGAAAGGCATTTCGGGAGAAAGAAGCAGGAGCAGTCAAGAGCTGGAATATGCAGTGTGCAAGAGTACAGCCAAGAAGCTGTTGGTGCTCAATCCAGCAAAGAAAAATACTCAAGGATGTGTATTTGCCCCTTCAGTTATGTTACATCAATGCTGATGACAGATACCAAAAGACTATATTCTTTCCATGTATAGTAGATCAAGGAGAAGAAAAAACTTCCTAATTGTAAGGAGAGTGATATATTGAAGGAGAGCATCTGGGAATGGGGCAGGAGCCTGTGTAGTCTTCTCTGGAAGCTTTCAAGGCTGAGTTCAAGTGGCTTGTGTCCTGCATGATGTTCTCTCCTGATATAGAAGGTAGAGGAGGAGAAGCTGGGTGACTTTGCAAGCTCCTGTCTGACCTGTTTTCCGTGTTGCTGTGGCACTTAACCTGATGAAGCAGGATTTGTGCTTCCCTTCAGAACTAAGTGGCCTGCTGAGCACTGCAGTGCGATGTCTTAATGAAAGCATCACCCCATCTGAAGGTGTTAGGGACAATAGCACACCAGGTTTGGGGCACCATTTTAATGTCATTATAGGCATTACCTGCTCCTATTATGTAACAAGGTCTCAGAGCATCTTTTATGGTGCTTTTTTTTTTTTTTTAAATGTCTGTTAGGATCAGGACTCTCATTCCTGCTCATGTTTCAGGTTTGCAAGGCTATGTGTTAGGCTTCTTTAAGATGTGTTTCCAAGTAATACTTGAGAAGAGCCCCAGTTACTACGTAACCTCATTTACCTCATTTCACATAATGAAGTTTATCTTCTGTCTTACTTCTTAAAGGTCTCTTGCTGCATCTGAGAGCAGCTATGAGTTAAGAATTTTTTGTCTTCTGAAGTATTGCAGTGGAATATCTCAGTGAGAGCTTAGCTGCCCCTGCAGGCACTCACACCTTGTTGCTAAACCACTATCCAGTCTGCTGCTACCGAGCAAGTATCAGTCTGTGGAAAATGGAGTTAAATGCAACGTGGACAGATGTTTGACATTGAGGTAGGACAGGAACCAGACAACCATGAGACTGACTGAAGCTTGGTCATTTTATACTGGAGTTAGTATTCCTGAGGTCACTTAATTTCTTGACATTTTACACATTTTATCTCCTTCACCTCTGATTGATGTGTAGGTAGATATATTCCCCTCAGTTTATTCTAAAGAGAAAAGCTTTTCCACACCTACATAGTAAAAATAAATTAATGACGTAGTACAAATGCAATTATACACCAGTGTACTTTGGGAGTTTGCTATAAGCAGAAGATATAAAAGACCAATTTATTTTTCATTACTTCCTCACAAAGATAATGTGTTTTGAAAATAAGCTTATTTTCAAACACAGAAGATAATGCCTGATTCTCTGCTTGTTTAGTTGTTAACTAGTTCACCCTCAGAAAAGCAGGAACATGGATTAGGAAATAAATCACAGATAGTATATGGCCATCAAAATAAAAGCTGTACTGATACTTAAAGCTTCACTTTGAAGTGAAAGATAAAGATTGACCTGGGCTCTGGGTTATTGGAGCATCCTAATATTGGATTTGCTGTGGTGCTTTTAATGTGTGAGTAAAGAATTGATGTTATGGAAATGTAGAGTCTTGACAAGTTTTCACAGAGGTGTTTCTAAATGCATTCTTTGGCTTTGTGGGTTTGGCTGAGTGTGCAATGTTTATTTATATAATCTGTGGCCCATAGTGTTGTTGCTTTCCACCTTGCAGCATATGCTTCAGATCAGACCTGCACATCTCTTCTAGCCCTGCATTTGAGGGAAAGCTTAATTTTATTTATTGGGCCTGTCCACTTGCCTCTCTGACTTCACAGATCATAGATTCATTGAGTGGTTTGTGTTGGAAGGTACCTTAAAGATTAGCTAGTTTTAACCCTCCTGGCGCTAGCAGGGACACCTCCCACCAGACCAGGCTGCTCCAGACTTCATCCAACCTGGCCTTGAACACAACCAGGGTGGAGGCATCCATGACCACCCTGGGCAACCTGTTTCAGAGTCTTACCATCTTCACTGTAAAGAATTTTTGTCCTAATATCAAGTCTAAATTGAGCTTCCTAATGTTTCAATACATTCCCTCTCATTCTACCACTACCAGCCCTTGTAAAAAGCCTCTTCCCAGCTTTCCTGTAGACTCCCTTCAGGTACTGGAAGACAGTTATAAGGTCTCTCTGGAGCCTTCTCTTCTCTAGGCTGAACAGCCCTAACTCTCACATCCTGTCCCCATAGGGGAGAAGCTCCAGCCCCTTGACTTCTGTCTTTATACTTTTTATTACCTGAGGTGAACTTATTTACACACCACACATTTTTCTGCCTTGAGCTTGGCTTTTGTTGCACTTGGATACCCAATGCATATATGTTGAATGATGTATCCACGTCTGCTTTGCCAAGAACTGTACAAGTTAACAACCTCTTGGGTAATCTTCAGCTCTGGTACCCTGTGTAGTTTTGTTTGGAAGTGTTTCTCTACCTTCCTTGTGTTTTTGTTTTGTTTTGGGTTGGGGTTTTTTGGGCACCTTTTTTATTTAAATGGATTGCAGTGAGGGAATTGTGCAGTCCTGTTATGTTTTACTGAAGCCTGGCAGATCTTCCTTCCTTCCATACTGTTCCCTAGGGAAATAAGGCATGTTAATGCTGTTAGGTGTAGAGTGTTATTGTGGCTGTGTTCTGCAGAGGTGGCAAGTATGACTGCTGCTGTGGTAATACTCATGATGACTGGTGACTTTTAAAATATATATGTGTAGGACTTCTTCTCAAATGTGTATAAAAAGACACAAAGGAGGTGCCAGAAAAATCCTCATTCTGCACACTCACTTTGTTACCTTTCCTGGTTAATTCCCTTTGGGTATGGCAGAGACTTATAGGAGATTATTTTTATTTTCTAGTCAATTATTTAATTTTATATAAATATACCAGCTGGGTCTTCATTACTTTAATTTAAAGAAATGTCAGTAGTAAAAGTTTTTTCTCTGCAACCCAAGTATGCAAAGCTCTCAAGCTGTTTGAATATGACTCCCAAATCAAACACCTTGTAATTGGAGTTCCCTGGAGCACCACAGTCAGAGAAATGTCCAATAATGCTGTTTGTAACACTACAGTATCTTAAATATTGCTAATTCAAGCAATGACTATGAAACATTTTGCTTCTTGGTAAGGGATTTAAATGATTTATTTCTACTTGTCTGAAAAATAAAAGTGATGCATTCTGAGCCCCTGGGAATGAACTGAGCAGAGAAGACAGAGATGAAGGAGGGTGAGAGCAGCATGGAAGCCATGAATGAAAACTACCAAAATTTGTCTGATGTCTTATTGATCAGGGATTGCTTTTCTAGGAAAGAGAGATGGTTCTCAGTGAAATGGCAAACCGAAAATACACATTGCCAAGGTAGCCTAGAGCAAAGTAAAAGGTGCAAGGCAGGAGGAAATTAATCATTACTGGATGGAAGAGGCTGTTACATGGCTTCTTAGAGTGCTGCAGCAGGAATCCATAAGTGCACATTATATTAATCCTTGTATCTTCACTTTTGGTCTGTAGTTGTAGAGAAGGCATGCTTGTAGAGAAATTAATTTACTGACTCTAGTCACTAGCAACATATTGGAAAGAAAATGTCTGTGGTCTCTGATCTTCTCTGCTTGCTGCTGTAGTCTGAGGTAGAAAGATGCAGAGATGTGGTGCTGAGTGACAGGATTTAGCACCAGACTTGGTCAAATTAGACGACAGTTTGATTCAGTCATCTTAAAGGTCTTTTCCAACCAAAGCAATTCTATGATCCCGTGACTGATTCATTACATAACAATTTCCTGGCATTCCCAAAGTGCAGGACAGTGCTGTTAGTGTGGACCACACAGGCTACAAAGCAGACTTTTGTCCTGTGTTATACAGTCCAAGCAGTGATATTTTCCAGCTGTTGGAGGAGAAGCAGGGGTTTGCTTGAATTTAAATGCCGTAGCCAACCATTTGGCATACTGTAATATTTATGAATGACATACAGTTTACCACCTGCTGAAGAATGATTTTTAAAAATTAATTAATGGATAATTTTGGTGGTTGCAATTATAAGAGGATGGTTTTGTTTTACTTGGGAGTAAATTGTTGTATTACAAGACCTACATTCACAGCCTCGGCATTTAGATGTTGTTTGTACCTTAAACAGCAGATTAAATCCACAGCATATTTCAGTGATCCTTTCCCAGCAACAACTTCATTTCCAGTAGAATCTAAAAACCTAATAATTATATGACATCCTGTAAATAAGCTGTCTCTAGAAGGCTTTAGAGAATTTAATAACTGAGGTAATACACAGGACAGAAAATAACGCTGCAAAGACAATGTACTGCAGCTGAACAAACGAAACCAGATTAATTAAAAGATCAAATACAGAGAGGAAATGAAGGAATGTAAGTTTTAATGGAACTGAAAGGAGGCAGAAAATAAGTGATATGGGGGACTTTTCCTAAAGAAAGGGACATCTTTGAGTGACAGATGAGATTGGGTGGAGAAAGGATGACAGGCTCCCAGAAAGGGGAGCTGCCAGTGAAGCCTACATAGCTCCAGAGGTGATGGAGCATGGGATGAAATTGAGCAAAGTAAGGGTCTAAGTGCCAGGAGGGCAGGGCTATCTCCTGGCAGAGGTACCCTGGGCAGCTGCTGAGGGCTGCAGTAGGAAGCAGCCAGCCTTGCTTTTTCTGTGCTTGTGCCAGAGCCCTGGAAAGGCAGCCTGTGGGCAGGAGAAAAGGGTATCAAGCAGCAGCATTTGCAGCTGAGATGTCTTCTTAGAAATGAGGCTGTTACTGAATCCCTTCATCCCCTGAGCAGCAGAGCAGCAGACTCTGATTCTCTCTGTTTCAGAACTGATTTGGCCCTTCCTTGGCCCAGCCCAAGGTCACGTCAAGGCTGACATCCATCTGGAGCCAGAGCTGCACAATGCTGTCAGCAGCATATTGCAAAGCCTTTGCTATGTGTGACTTGTCAGTAGTGGCCAGCAAGCCCCTAGAATGACATTGTGAACTTCATTTTCTAACAGCATTACTCAAGACTCTACTGGTTAACACGGGGTGACACCATTAACAGCAGGAGCAGAGCCTCTTCTGCAAAATGTGGGTACTGGCAACAATGATTGTTTGCCCATGATTTACTGCTGCTTGTTGTTGTTGTTGTTGTAAAACCCACAGATCAACATTATTATGCCATTAGCATGAAGCAGGTCAGTATGGAGCCATAAATGTCTGCATTCAGAGCAAATTACAGTGTGTCACTGGTGCTACATGATCTGGTACAATGTGACTTTGCTTATGGCTTAACTCAGCTGAGGAAAAATGACTCTTCAGCGATGAAAAATGATTAATGAGCTCTCAGACAAGTGAAATTTCTCAAAATTTATATCATAGCTGCCAGGGATTTTGCTTTTGTTTGAGTTTTCCCTCAATTTTGGGAGAAGGGTTCACCTCTTGACTTAGAAGGTGGGTGACTCCCACAGGGAGATGTGTGAGACATTATCAGATATTCATCTTCATTGCTCTTGCTTCTCTTGTTGTTTCCTAAGTAGTTTTGCAGTAAGTTTTTCTGCTTCATTTGATTCCAGGTAAACTTGGTAAAGAGAATCTGTGGTGTATGGAATCTATATCTGTGTTTAACTTTGCTGCAGTGTTGTGTATTATTATTAATAATTTTAATATTTAATATGAGAAAGTTTATTCTTCTTCTCTTTGATATTCCATCTTGTGAGTTGTTGTATGTAGTGTAAAATCACCATAGCTCCAGAACTGCTTAGATACATGATTAATATTTAAAGCAGATTACATACTTTCTATTGGTTTTGCTAATGCATTAGTAAACAGAAAAGGAGGAAAAGAAAACCTTTATCTAAAACCCAGGGAAGAAAAATTAGAACTAGACAGAACTAGACATGACTAATTACAGAAGTAGAATGCTTAAAGCGAACTCCCTCCTCACTGGGAAAACTGAAGCTCACTTTTTTTAATAACTTCAATATTCCTTGTAGTCAGTATGTAGAAATAATGATATAATGATTCCCAGCAAGGAAGAGAAAAACACTGTGTTTTGTGAGTCATGTAACAGCATGCATCTGAGTTAGCTGTTTGTAGAGGTGTTGGGAGCATTGCTGCAGTGCTAGCCACAGAGACTGATCAATTCTGTGCAAGATCTAGTGTTCCAGCCAAGTGTTATGCCAGGTTGCTACAGGTTTCTGTTTTCATTTTTGTCATTGCAGGGTACAAAATTCTTTTTGCAAATGTTTGCTCTTTTGTTGATGCCAGAGGTTTCTGGTACTTTGCCTATCAGCCTAGTCTATCTGTTTGGCTTCAAATTCCTCTAAATACGCTCTCACTAATTCCCCATTTCTAGTCCATCTTTACAGGAGATAGTAAAATGTCTTCTATCATCTCAGAGTTTCTCCACCATGGCACTGGGCAGCTTCCTACTGGTCCTCTGAATTGCTGGTGTTGGACCTGCCAAAGGCTGTCTTTAAGCTTACCAGATAATAGAATCATAGAATCGTAGATGCAGGTGTGGTACAGCTACCGTACAGCTACAGTATCCTAGTGTTACAGCTGCTGCTTTTTTAAAGTATATTGCTCCCTCTGGCTACCTGAACAACTATGCTTGGACTGGTACATCTGTGTGTGGTGGCCTCTGGCCTTAATCTTTTGTACAACTGCTACTCTTCCAGTTGTTCCTATAGTGTGTGCTTCACAGCTCAGCACAGAATCACAGAATCATAGAAGGCCAGGGACTAGAGGGGACCTCAAAAGCTCATCCAGTCCAACCACCCTGCCAGAGCAGGATCACCTATACCAGATCACACAGGAGCATGTCCAGGCAGGTCTTGAATGTCTGCAGAGAGGGAGACTCCACAACCTCCCTGGGCAGCCTATTCCAGTGTGCTTACACCACTCTGCAGCCCTACTTCTCCAGCTGGTGCTGGGCTGCTGTGCACTTTGTGGGAGCGTGCAGTTGAGTCCTTAAGTTTACAAGACATTGATTCCTGCCTGCTTGTCTTGACTTTACCACTAAGCTCTGGTTGTTGCTGAATATCCAGGTGAAATTAAACTGCTTTGTTCTAGTGTGTTGTAGTGTGAATTGCTTGATTCTGGTCCAGTGTTTGCTTCTCTTTTGAAGATAATATGTTCAGCAGCCCAACACTTGCATCTATTTACATATGATCACAAAACCTTTGCGTGACCCAAGTCTCAGAAGCTGGAGGAGTCATTTGCTGTGATTACATGCTTACTGCCACTGAAAGTGAACAGATCCTCTCCATCTTTTCCCAGATTGACAAATTGCCCCTCTGCTCCCTTCCTCGACTTGCACTATATGACACAGTGCTCCAGCTATATCATGTCCTGACATACTGCTTTGCTTTGCTGTGTCCTTGGTCATCCTCTCATGTGACTGTTCATCTCAGGATGTCATTCCTTAGTTCTGCTGGACAGTATGGAGGTTCCCTCACATAAAACCCAGTCTGGAGGAGGGTCCTCATCTCTTGGCTGGCAGAAGGTAGATTTTACCCTTTGCAATCTGCCTAGTTATACAGTGTAAATAATTTTTCAGTGCCTATAATTACTCTCCATTTTCACCCTTTAGCCTTCAGTAGAGCATGTTTAGTTATGGACAGAGGTTGAAGTCTCGGTCTTCTATTCCAAAGAACTGTCAGTGTGGCAACATAGAAAGTCTGTGCTGTTTGGTATTTCTACTGGTAACAGTGAGCAAGGTGTTTTCAGTCTCTGTATAAGACCTTCTGCATTGTCAGGACTGCCCTCATATGTGCTGAGCTGCTGGCATTATGCTCAGGCTGCTGTAGCTGACCTCTGGCACAATGGTGTGGCTCTGGCTAGTCCATGGAGGAGCTCTTCATTAGTATCAATCACAAAGTAATATGCTAGGATTACTGCTTTTGCTTATTTCTTTATTTGCCCAGATAAACATCTGGTCCCAGGTCTTGGACAATCCCCACTGCTCTCTGACATGTGCTAGCTGCCATGAGCACCTTCAAGGTCTGCTAAGCTATATAAGGGATACGCAGATATAACTGATCATTATTTGAATCCTTTTGTCTCCTTGGTCTGAGCATTTTCTGCATGACTCAGCTGGAGTCTGTCAGATGTCCTCAGATATTTGGTGGATAGACAACCCCATCCTCCCTTGGTGTTCTGCTCCAAATAATTTTAAAGTATTTGATGTAACCTAATACTGTCTTCCTGGATTGTTTGTAGCTCAGCTAAGTTTCTCCTACAAGAGTGTCCTTGCTGAAGCTTTGACATTTGGTTCAATTTACACTTCATCTAGTCTAGACCCTGGCTGGTGTTTGCTGCAGATGGAAGTCAACACATGCTGATGAAGCTCATCACCTTCTTCATGATGATGGGATTCCTCAATGCCACAGGAAGTAGTAATTTTGCCCTAAGGTGAATGGATTTTTATGTTTTTGACAGGTACAAAATAGGAAGTGTTCATACTAAACTGGAATTTGTATTCAAATCTTTGGTCCATGGTTTTAGGCTGTGAAGACTTTCTGCCAGAGGGCTTCTTTCCTGAAACTAGGCTGCTGACTTTCGGTATGAGTGATTGCCAGTTAAATTTTCAGTGACTCCACTGTGGTTAACACAATCAAATGTTTCAGGAAGCTTGGGGCTGCATAGAAGGAAAATGGAAGATTTACTGCTGGAGCTTTAAGCATCCAGCACCTTGGGAGCACCATGTTGCTCTCATCTCCCAGAACCTTTCTCAGATCTTGGCTTACCTCGTACTTCTGAGGATGTCCCTCATGTCTGCTTCCACAGATGCTGAATGACAGTGTCTGCTCTTTCATGGATATCCTACTGGCCATACATTTGTGTGGCAGTCACAGATTGCTCCTACAGCATATTAATAGCACTTGGCCACAGTTCTTCAGTCTAATGGTGCCACTTAGCAGTGCCGCAGGAAATTACATTTCAGTGATTCCCTCAGCCAGCTGGAACAGAAATGGTCAGATTGATCTAATAGCAAAGTTTCAAATTTAGCAGCTGAACTGCAGGCAGCTTGTTCTGGTAGTGCAGAACACCAAGTAATTTGCTACATTCACATAGGAGTGCTCTCACCTGTGAATGATGAGACAGGTACAGCAATGATCTGGATCAGAAAGGGAGAGACTGCCCAGTCACACTGCCCAGTGCTAATGGGAAAGGTGCTGTTGGAAGATAAGAAGTTGTATTTTTCTTAGAATCCAAGCATCATTTTGCCTGGAAAATATCTCAGAGATCATCAAGTCCAACTGTCAGCCTGACACTACCATGGCCATGAAACCATGTCCTGAAGTGCTACATCTACACATTTGCAGGTAAACTTGCTGCTGTCTCCTTGCAGGTGAATTTGATGCTCTCTTCTTCTTTCTGGGTTCTGTTAGTATGAGCCTCATCTCCTTGTTCTGTGCTACTAGCACTCCCAGGATGGCTCAGCTGCCCTTCCTATCTGGAAGCATTTCTTTACATTTACGTTTGTCTCTGCAGTGCCTTCTTGTGAGCTGGAAACATACATAAAAGTTTTGTGTCTAATTAAATGAGTCCTTTATGTTTCCAAGGTTACCTATAGCATGGAATTTCCAATTTTACAATAAAAGCACCTATTCCCTGTACTGTGTATTACCTTTTTTTTTTTTTTTTTTTTTAAGAGGAGAGTAAACCGATCCAATATCTCTTTTTACTTCTGTGCAAGATCAAAAATAGTCCAGAACTGTTACATTATGTTCAAAGAGT
The DNA here is from genome assembly GCA_013399055.1 of Ramphastos sulfuratus. Classification (NCBI taxonomy): domain Eukaryota; kingdom Metazoa; phylum Chordata; class Aves; order Piciformes; family Ramphastidae; genus Ramphastos; species Ramphastos sulfuratus. Next base: position 290,883 of record WBNM01012138.1, read on the forward strand.
TTTGGACACTATACTCAGCAGTTGTATCTTTATTTGCTTCTTATCTTCATTTCCAGGTGGGAAATGGAGATAAGAAGTCCCCTAGAAGAAGTCTCCTAGAAATCTACATGCAAAACATGTAGATTTATTAAACTTTATGATAGTGACAGAGAAGCAGTAGTAATTATTTGTGTCTTCTGCCAGTTTTGAAAGGCGATTACTTTCACTGTCATCATGGCTTTGTCTGTTTAACTTAAAATAATTTGATATAACCTAGAATATCTTACAGTTACTGGGAGTGATGTGGTAGTAGATAAATAAAGGGTCTTTCCTGGGTAGTCATTCAAGGTAAAATGAGTGACACCCAGACACTGCACCACATGAGTCTCAGCATGTTTTTCTCCTCTCTGTTTAAGCCTTAGATCTTTAAGGTCAAGCAGGGCTCTGAAACAAATTTGATTGTATTAAAATCAACTCTGTCTACGTCAGACATTTTAATTGTGCTTTTACAGATACCTCTGTCTAGAGAGATAAAATATTAAACACATAATGAATAATGCAGCTATCTCACAATACTGTGATCTCTGTGTGAATAAGGAAGTCATAAATTGCCTGGGATATTGAACTGGCACAACAGGTGCTTTTCTTTCTGCAGTGACAGCTGATGCAGTGATGATCTGCACGATGTAATGTTGACCATTGTATTTTTTTTAGAGGAGAAATGGTAGTTTTCCATCTCTCACTGCAGGAGCAGAGCTATGCATTTGTCTGCTCCCTGGCAGCTAATGGAACTGTGTGGAAAGCCAAGGTTTAACATAGCTCTGTGCAGCATTGTGCAAAGGAGATGCCAATAGATGCAAACATCCATGTGAAATTGCTTCTTGAGCCATGGAAAGAAAACTGAAGTTGCTTTAGGTAAAGAGCTGTTTACTCTTGGCTTCTAGACTCTTCCTTTGGGGATACAGTTCTCCTTTCTCTCTTACCATATGATGATGCTGTCTCAGCTGACTCTGCTTTGTTGATTTTTTTTTTTTTTTTTTTTTCCTAATGAGCTCCAGCTGCCCCTACCATTCCCTCCATACCTTTCCTCCTTCATTTCACTTCCTTTCCTTTCACTCCTTCCTGGCCTACTACTTCAGTCTGACCACTGGAAGATGTTCCTTTTGTGCCTTGTTTTTCCCACGTGTGCAGGGAAACTGAATTTCAGTCAGGACTATGCCCTTTAATTTTCAAAATTTAGGTGGATTTTTATTCCCATTTGCCTTGCTGATGACTGGGCCCTGGTATGGAGCATTTCTTCTTTAAAGAAAAAACTTTCGAAAGGGAAAATTTCACTTTTTAAATTAATCACCATGGCAACCTTTACAGTGCCTTTCCAAACATAGAAAGTTGCCTTTAAGAAGCATGCTCGTCTGAGAGAAAGGTGAGTTTTTACAGCTTCTATCAATGCTCCCAGAGAATATAAAATTTTATAAGAATCACTCAGATGGACTTTTACATGCAGAAAGGAAAAGTTATATGATTCTGGTGGTGTGGGGTATTTTTAAGGATGCTGCATGCTAACTAATCTCATCATAATGCTGGCTTAAAATAGACTTGAAGAACTAGATACAGTCTGGCAGTAATGCTTGTGATAAGATATTACCAGATATCATCCAGGTGAAAATAGTTAACAGTTTGTCAAAATTTCTCTCATACTTAAAGCATCATTTCCCCCTTTTCCTAATCCTGGGCTGCCTTTTCACAGATATTCAGAGTCTTAGTGGGAAATTTTTTAAGCAAAAAAAAAAAAGTGAGGTAAAAAAATAAGAGGAGGGAGAAAGCAAGTCACTCATGCTTGAAAAGAAGAAAATCCCTCACACATTATAGCCTGGTGAAATGTAGCTTCAGCTCTCATCTCTGTGGTGTTCTGATTTTTCTCAGTACTCAGATGGATTATTTTATATTCTATATCTGTGTATATTAGATCCAATGAACATGGGATTTGTCTCCCCACTGGAAATTCCCCAGTGCTAATAATGGACATCAGATGAAATCTTGATGTTTTCCCTGAAATAAGAACTCTGCTGTATTATTCTAAAACTACCAAAATAACAGCATTTTAGAATGAAACTTTCTGTCTCTTAGGAGGTATGGAATTGGAGAAGGAGCTTACAGACCAGGAACCTCAGTCTCTGTGCAGATTTCAGAGTGGCAGGGAGGCTGATGGACTGCAAAAGTCAGTCACTTCTAATCAAATTGCAAAAAACAATATGGAAAACATTCTGCTGAAATTTCCAGCTTGCTTCACTGAGGTTAAATATAATGACTCAGGATGTGGGGGCAGTGTTCCTGCACTTTATGTAGAGGCAGGAGAGCAGGTCAGTAGAGGACTTTTCCTCTCACATACCATCTGTCATTGTAATTGTGAGGTCTTCTTTGCCTGCGGGTGGCTGGCTGAACCACGCTGCTTGATGTCTGGAGTGAGCATGATGGGCTTGGGCTGTGAGTTCAGCACCTGGGTTTATTCAGCTGGATGGCCACAATGCATTTCTGTTTCACTGGTCTCATCCCAAGTTTGGAGGAAGCAAGATGATTCTGCTAGAATTCATAGAACCATAGAATGGTTTGGGTTGGAAGAGACCTTAAAAATCATCTAGTTCTGGTCTCCTGACATGGGCAGAAACATATTCCACCAGATAAGGTTGCTAAAGGCCTCATTCAGCCTGACCTTGAAAACGTCTGGGGATGTGGCATCTGTGACCACCCTGGGAAAACTGTTTTAGTGTCTCACCACCCTCACTGTAAAGAATTTTGTCCTAATATCCAGTCTAAATCTCGCTTCAATCCGTTCCCTCTCATCCTATCACTACAGCCATTGTAAAAAGTCCTTCCCCAGCTTTTTTGTAGGCTTCCTTCAGGTACTGGAAGGAAGGTAGGTCCCCCTGGAGCCTTCTTTTCTGAAAAGCTGAACAGCCCCATCTCTCTCAGCTTGTCCCCATAGGGCAGGTGCTGCAGCTCTCTGATCATCTTTGTGGCCCTCCTCTGAACCCACTCCAATAGTTTGATGTCTTTGTTATGCTGGAGTTGCCAAGAATGCATGCAGTACTCCAGATGGGATTTCACATTAGAGCTGGGTGATGCCATGAGCATTCCAGAGGTATTTCTCTGTGTGGTGCATGTATGGAAGGAACAGATTAAAAAGCATCTCTAAAGAGGGGAAAGTTTTGTAAAGACTTTAAAAAATGTATTGTATTATTGTAACAAGTCATTTAAAGGCGACAGCCTTAAGTTCAACACCTCAATAGTTCAATTAAAAGTAAATGCAGTTAAAAATAAGCTCGATCACTGCATTATTCATGTTATGTAACATCTTTAGACAAGTTTAACTTTTAGAGAAAAGTTTGCAGTGAAGTTAGTAACACTTATCTGAAGTGTGCCTCCTTTTGAGATGTCTCTGCCATCACACGGGGATATTTTTGTTTCACGTCAAATATGGGTAAGTAAAAGATTGCCTTTTGTGCTTTTGTGATGGAGGATAGGATTGGTGTGATCTGATAGACTGGGGTTTTTTTTTATATCTACAAGGTCCTGTCGAGAACATTATTTTGAATTCCAAAGTCAACTGAAAGCTTGACAAGGTGTTCTGGTCAGTGAGCAGCTCAGCCAGCAGTACATCTACAAAACACCACTGAGGCATGGGATTGTGTCTGCAGGAAAGCTGATAGCAGTGGTTGCAGGCTGAACAAAAAATCTTCCCAAAAAAGCAGCAACTGTTGTGAATTACCATAGCCAAGTTTCTGAAAAATTGGCTGGAGGATTGCCCTTCTGCAGGTTGTTAGATGTTTTCTTTCCCCAGCACTTCTGATGGATGGGTTTATAACTAGGTCACAATACTACATCTGGCATCCATCAGCACATAACAAAATCTAGTGCACGGTGTTGACACTGAGAAAGTTGGATTTAGGGTTTGCAGCTGTCAAAGGTGCATCTTTACTGTCATGTTTTTGCAGACAATGTATGTTCATTTCTGTTCAAAGGGTGAACAGCAGACTTCACAGACCATAAATAATGATTGTAGTTTTAAAATTAAGAAGGGGTGAGCTGTGGCATAGTGCAGTAAGGGAGAAGGGAACTTTGTTTCATGTATTTATAGTCCCTTGCTCTTGTATCAATCAAAAAGAAAGCAGTCAGGGAATTATCACATTGCAGGCATGAAAAATGTTTATGGTCTTTGTATTTGCTGAATGTAAGTTTAGTGTCCAGGAGAATAATCACTGAATTCTACATTGTGGATATTCACAGTAATTGGATTAAAGTAACTGCTGTGAATTTTTTTTAATTGAAAATTATATATAAAACTTTTTCATAGAATGGCAGAATCATTTGGACTGGAAGGAACCTTAAAGATAATCTAGTTCCAACCCACTTGCCAACAGTTCCATCACCTCCACTAGACCAGGTTGCTCAAAGCCCCATCCAGCACATCCTTAGGGTGGAACATCCACAACTTCTCTGGGCAACCTGTTCCAGTGTCTTGCCACTCTCAGAACTTCTTCCTTTTATCTCTTTCAGTTTGAAGCCATTGGCCCTTGTCCGATCACAATATACCGCTGTAAAAATAACCCCTTTTATATAGGCCCCCTTTAGGTACTAGAAGGCTATCCCAAGGTCTCCCTGAGCCTTCTCTTCTCCAGGCTGAAGAGCCTCGACTCTCAAAGTCTGTATTCATAGCAGAAGTGCTCCAGCTCTCTGATAATTTTTGTGGTCCAACAGGTCTATGTCTTTCTTGACAGCTGGGGCTCAGAGCTGAACACAATAATCCAGGTGATGTTTCAGAAGAACAGGAGGCAGGAATCACCTCCCTGGATCTGCTGGTCATGCTTCTTCAAGAAGTAAAAAGGAGTTAGAGAACTGAATATATGGAGGATATTTGGACAGCAACTTCTAGAACTTAAGAACTCCTACGAATCATCATTGCATTTAGTCTGATACTTAGGTGCTTATGTACTTACCTATAAAATGGATTTCTTACAGAAAAAAATGAGAAGAAAAATAAGGAAAGGTTCGATATTTTTGTCAGTGATATTTTCTTTATCTTGGTTGGTTTAGATTTACTTTTTTAAAAGTCCAAGTGAAGGCCCATAACAGAAAAATGCATTATGAGAAGGATAACTTTGACAGTTGCAAATGCAGGAGCAAACCCAAAACCCAGCAGTTTGTTAAAAAGGGAGAGGATGTACCTATCATTTCCTTGCCATGGCTTGCTCACTGAAAGAGGTATTTCTGTGAAGAAAAATGTCACATAAGGGGACTGAAAATGTCACAAACTTCATCAAGAACTGAGAGGAAATACCCTCTGGCAGGTTATATTCTTATCTAATGTTCATTTCCTCACAAAACTTTATCCACTTCAATTCTACTGCATCTACTCTTTCACTCCTAGGCATGTCAACATTGATTGAGGTGCTAAAATAATCTTTGGAAAGTGATTTCCAGATTGCTGTTTGTGCAATTTTAATCCTGGCTGCTGTGATCCATTAATAGCTTTTTGTAAGCAGGCTCATGTTGCTTTGTAAAAGAAGGCAAATGGTTCCGGTTGGTCATTAAGTTCTCAAAGGAATTTAACAAGAACATTATCTCTAACCCCAACTTTCTCAGGATTTAGGCTCATAGAGGATTAGGAAGAGATGAGTCCAGTTGCACCCATAATTTTCAGTGCCATTTTGGTTTTGAAGTTCAGATCATGCGAAAGCAGCCCAGACAGCAACTGTGTCCTGGGCTGCAGCAAGAGCTGTGTGGCCAACAGGGCAAGGGAGGTGACTCTCGCCCTTTACTCTGCTCTCCTGAGACCTCACCTGGAGTACTGTGTGCAGTTCTGGAGCTCCCAACACNAATATGAAAAGATACCTCTTGCTCTTTCTTTCAGGGAGTATATCATAGAATCACAGAATGCTAGGTTGGAAGGGATACAAAAAATTATCTGGTCCAACCTTTCTAGATAATAGTATAATTTAAAGGAGCTGGCCCAGCACCCTGAGTCTTACAACTGTCCAACATAGAAGAATCCACCACTTCCCCTGGGAGATGATTCCAATGTCTAACTGTTCTCATAGGGAAAAAAATTCTTCTGGAGTTCAATAGGAATCTCTCTAGGAGTAACTTGTACCCATTACCCCTTGTCTTTTCCACCTGACTCCTTGCAGAAAGGGAATGTCCACCTTCTTTGCAGCCACCCTTTATATACTGGTCCATGGGATTAGGTGTCCCTAAGTCTTCTTTTCTCAGGGCTGAAAAAAACCACCTCAGCTTTTCTTGATATGGCAAGGCTTCCAGTCCTCTGCTCATATGGACTGGAATGATCCTGCAATGAATGGAGGAGATATATAGGACAGCTTTATGTAATTCCAGCTTACCAGACATTTCTCCAGGGAAAGAATGAGATAGGTGGGTTGGTTTGTTGGGTTTATGTTGCTGGGTTTGTTGGCTTTTCTAAATGAAGCGAGGTTGGGGGGGAAGGGGGAAGGATTTTGGATTTGGAAGGCTTTGATGTTATTTTTTGTTTGTGTGGGGTTTGTGTTTGGTTTTGGTTTTTTTTTCTTTCATTGGCTAGGCTGCTTATCAGGTTTAAGCGTCCCACCAATGGACTTTACTGTTCTCTTGGTTTCTCGGTACACTGCCACTGCTGTATTCGAGTTTCTTCTTTGTGGGTGGAATACCATCATGGACCAGCCATGTTCAAATGCTTTATATTGCTCAAAGACAGAGCCAGTTAATGACATGTTGAGCTCTTCTCAGAGTCACTCCTAACAAATTTTGGCATTGTATAGGCAGTTTTGGCAACAAAACTTCTGTTTAAGAGTGGTTCATGAAAATCACTTTCTACACATCTGCTGGTCTGCATACTCTTGTCTCTGGGCAAAATCTGTGAAAAGGAACAGTCCTCCTTCACTGTCTGGTTGCTTTGAGTCTTCAAAACTTCTGTGATATTCAAAACAAATTCAGCAGCATTCTCACAGTGGAATGTTCTTTAAGATTTAACTTTCGATATATCTGCAATGCTTAGGACTTTGAATATTTGATAAATTTGTTATGTATGTTTATTTATTTGACTATCTGTCCACACTTTTCAAAATGAGCAGATGCTAATGGGACTTTGAGTGTCAGAGGTATGAGTGAAGAAAGGAAAGGTTTTATGACAGATTATTTGTGAATGTCCTTCCACTGAGAAGACATCAGCCACAGGAGCTAAATTTGAGCACATTTCTTTTTATAGGCTCTTTCTGTAATCAAGCTGGTTTAGCTGGATTCAGAAAATCTGTGTCTTTTCTGTGCCTCTTCTTAACTTTTGGGAGCATTCAGCTAATATCCAGTGTTTTATTTAGTACAGAAAACCAGCATAAAGTCTATCTTGTATGCTTTAGATGCTTTTCTGATTTGCTAAGGTATCAGGTAATAATTTGCACACGAAAGAACAGAGAGGCTTGCCCTTGCACCAGGTTGTTATTCAGTAAAAGAGTTAGAGCATGGACTTTACAAAAATAAATCTCAGGTCCTACAATGTAGTTACTGCATTTTTATACCCTTGTACCATTTCTTCTGATTCTACTATAAAGAGATCAAGAAATTACAATAGTCTTGATCAGCATAGAACTTCTTTCCATTTCTAGGTAATCATCTGCCAGATTCAGACAATCATTATGTGATTACAGAATCACAGAACTTNTACCACTGCCCTTCAGAGTTTCTTGGTCTTCCATCAGCAGCACAATACAGCTCAGGAGTGAAATAGGCAAGAGGTTTTCTTTATTCAGTCCAGATCAGAGTACACTGAGAGCAGCCAGTGGGATTGCTGTGAGGAGTGTATGTAAGAACATGGCAGGTTTACATATTGTTAATTGCCTGGAGTTTGGCCAGAAAGATGAGGTGACAGATGAACACAGATTTTCTCTGGCATCTGCTGCATGCTACAGCTGCCATCCCCTCTGGGGATCACTATCACTTTATGACCATTTTGAAAGCTTGGCACCATAGGCTTTATTACAACAAAAAACATTACTTGGGAAGAGAAAGAAGGTGCTGGAAATTAATGATGCACAAATACAAGAAAAGTAGTACACATGCCTCAAAGTTTCTGGTACACTGGCCTTTGTTAGCCTGCCCTTTCTGTAGAAGAAGCTGATGGTAGACTTAGCCACACTTACTGAAACACCTGTGGAGGGTGGTACTTCTTTGCAGCACGGTGCTTGTCCAGGCTCTTCTAAGGTGTACCACAGCATGTTCTTCTAGCCTGCAAGACAGCTGCTTCTCCAGGAGGTGGTGAGACATGTCTGGGCCTCTCTCCCCCTTCCATGGGAGGGAGTGGGAGGCTTCTGGACCTCCTTCCAGTTGGGTTCTGGCTTCAGACCCTGGACATATGAACTCCTGGGTCTTGGGATCTGCCCATAGGTCCCGGGCTGTAGAACAGCCTGTATGTCCACAATAGAGAGTCATTTCGGGTCAAAACCCTTCCTACATATCAGACTTGACACACTTGTTTACTCAGACACCAATGTGACTTTAAAAGTGTTTTATTCAAGCACAATGCTTTGCTGCAACGTGGATTTAAGATGATTTTGTTGTCTTGGGCTCTGCTGTACAGGATCTAATAAAAATTATCATCAAAGTTAAAGTCAATTGATGGTTAACAAAACTATCTGTGGACAGAAAGCATTTTTGATGCCAAGCTTGTAAAAGGGCCCATAGCTGAGGTAGAATTTGGCCAAAGATGGGAGTGTTGTTCAGTATGTTCAACCTGCTGCTTGCAGGCCCCCTGGAGAATGTGGCTGGGGCTGGCTTGGAGCTGGAAAAATGAGAGTTCCAATAGTGAGCAGTCCCTTTAAAAAAGGAGACAAAAAGACAAAGTTAAATTAAGCCTAGTTTCTGTGCTGAAGATCATTGCTGTTTGGGCCATGGAAGCAGGCACATTGAGAGATATCCTGAGCTATCTTTTTCCCATCTGTGAAGTCTCCTGGGTTTTTCAGTTCTTTTTCCCTGTTTCACAGATGATGTCTCAGATTGATTGCACTGTTCTTCGTTTTAGAGAATATCTGATTGAATGAGATAAAAATGAGACTTGTGGTATTTGAAATGTAGCAGTTGACATTCAGCAGCACATTAAGATGTTAAAAAAAAAAAAGGAAAAAAAAAAAAAAGAGAGAATTATCTACTCTTAAACCTACCTACACTGAAAATTTATATGCATGACAAGTGCTTCACTTCATTCTTTGACCGGTACAATGCATCTGGGAGCTGACCTGTTGCTTTTTTTCCACAGAGTTTGTGATTTTCCCTAATGTTTGTACTAGGGCTGTGTGTGCAGTTAGCTTTTATTGTACACATATGTGCAAAAGGCTCAAAATCAGTGCAGACAGGTTTGATGAGAATCATAGATTTACAGAATGTTAGGGGTTGGAAGGGACTTCTAGAGATCATCAAGTCCAACCCCCTTGCCAAGGCAGGATTATCTAGGTCAGGTCACACAGGAACATATCAGGTGGGTCTTGAAAGTCTCCAGAGAAGGAGACTCCACAGCCACTCTGAGCAGCCTGTTCCATGCTTCAGTACCCTCACAGTAAAGAAGTTTCTCCTCATGTTGAGGTGGGACTCTCCGTGTTCCAGCTTATACCCATTGCTCCTTGTCCTTGCTTTTGATTTTTGAAAATCAAGAATGCTCTTGATTTTGAATATCACAGCAATAAGTAGTTGATAAGTAAAAAAAAATATTTTGAAAGCAGTGCTTAATCCAAGTGAAAGTTTTAAGTCATCTCAGTGTTCTGAGTCTATTGACTATGAAATGCCAGAAGAATGGATCTAAGGAATAAAACGTTACAGAGAAATGAAAATGCAAGACTTACAAATTAATCAAATTAACCATTCTGGAGGAAAAAAAAAAGATCGATTTAATCACCTGGGCTCATAAGATTTGGGTTGGCAGCATCTTGAATTCAGCACTGTGGTCTTGCAAAATGCCCCCAACAATGACCAGTAAGTTAATAGCAAGTGAAAAGAGCTTTTATATTCACTTAGCTAAGCTCTTCTCTTCATTCATGCCTAAGGAAGACAAAGTGAGGTTTCAGACTGTCATGTAGACCATTAAACCAGGACTATTATGATTCTCTCAAGACATCTTCATGACTTCAGGTTATTATCTTGCATCTCTGTAAGCACTACAGGAGTTTTTCAGTCATGCTAGATAATCATTGTTGAGTGCTAGCTTGCTGTAATTTAATAAACCACCTTTGGGGCGATAAAAGCAGCTCTCTGATGATGGGCCTAAGGTAAGCATGATCTTTTTATTCATTAAGACTTCGACAGACTTCAAATAACACTGGTTCTGGATGCATTTATATCGCAGGTAATGTAGTCACTTTCGTAGGGAAGAAGAAGCTGTTCTGGCCTAAAGCACATTTGCAAGTGCATACCTATGTTCCTCTGCAGTTTGTGGCTCTTTAACTCTTTGTTTCTAAATCTGTGCAGATGAAGCTGTGTAAAGCCAGCATGTACACAAGCTCCTTCCTCATGGAGTCTTACTTCTCATTCAAATATCCCTTTGATCACAGCTCAGAGCACAGATCCTAACAACCAGCAAAGACTGGCATGGGGTGAGACTGCCCTTCTGTTGAAGGAGGGTAATTGGAAAAACAAATGCAGTAGTAAGAAATACATCTTTGTGAAGATTTGTTTTGCTGATGCTAAAGGGCTCTACAATGATGCTCTTACATGAGACCTAGAAAGCAAATGAAGTGGAAAAAGATACAATGTAGAAGAGAGGAATAATATGATACTGTTTCCTGCAACCTTTGCTTGACATAGAGATCTTGAGGAGATGAGTTAAGAGGAAGATCTCTGATTCACTGGAAAATTGTCTGAAGAGCTTGCAAATGTGACAGGGAGGCTAAGCCCATCTACAAGTATCTCAGGCAAGTGAAATTGGAAGGGAAAGGGCAAAACCAGATACATCATTGTGCCACTGTGTAAATCCTTGTTGAAAGGATGGCCTGAACATTGTGAGTGTTTCTGGTGCTACTTCTTGAACCTTTCTTAATGTGCAGTTCAGGTCTTCATTTCCTGAAAAAGGAAGGGGGAAGAGGAGTGACCAGGGATGATTGGAGGCATGCAATAGCTTATTGGAGAGGAGGGACAGCGTGAATCAGGTTGCCTAGTTTAGATAAGATAAACAACAGAGAAGGGAATATGGTAGAGCTCTGTAGTATCATGAGTGGAACAGGGAGGTAAAGGGAAGTGGTCATTCATGATCTTTTTCAATGCAAAACTTTGGGGATGACAAGTTTTAGGGAAGAAGAGCTATTCCTTCCCAGGCTGTACATTTAAGCTCTACGGTTTCTTTCCATGGAAAATTATATATGCTAAAAATTTGTGTCAATTCAGAATCCAGCTGGACAAAACTTTTTATAGAAAATGGGGGGGAAAAAATCATTTAGGGAACAGCTTCTGAAGCTTCTACAGTTCTTACAAATCCTGTCATCTTTCCAATATTTGGGAGGAAACAAGGTGAAGACTCTGCAAAGCCTCAGAAAAATGAACTTGTCAAAATTCACAGAACTCAGAATTGTTTGGGTTGGAAGGGTCCTTAAAGATCATCTAGTTCCAACCTCCTGCCATGGAGAGGGATACCTTCCACTAGAACAGGTTGCTCAAGGCCTCATCCAACCTGGCCTTGAACACATCCAGGAATGGGTATCCACAACCTTCCTGGGCAAAAGCTGTTCCAGTGTCTCACCGATCTCACTGGAAAGAATTTCTTTCTAATCTCCATTTCAATCTGCCCTCCTCAAACTTCAGTCTGTTCCCTCTCATTCTATCACTACAAGCCCTTGTCAAAAATCCCTGCTTAGCTTTCTTGTAGTCCCCTTCAGACACTGAAAGGCTGCTCTAAGGTCTCCCTGGAACCTTCTCTTCTCCAGGCTGAACAGCCAACTCTCTCAGCCTGTCCCTATAGGGGAGGTTGTCCATCCCTCTGACCATCTTTGTGGCCTCCTCTGGACCTACTCAAACATCTCCATGTCCCTCTTGTGCCGGAGGCACCAGAATTGGATGCAGTGCTCCATGTGGTGTCTCAGGACAGCAGAGTAGAGGGGAAGAATCCCTTCCATTCTGCTGATCACACAGCTTTGGATGCACAGTGGTTTTCTCTCCAGCCAGTCTAGTTCCACAGAAGTCCTTTAACTAGTAGCTTTTCTGTTTGCTTATTTAAAGGTTTGCAGCTGGGTGTTCTTTACATCTGATGGAGTCAGAAATGTTTCAGCTTTCTCAAAGCCGTTTGGCATGTAATCTGGTTTAGATAAGATTTCCTGAATCAATTGTTACCAGTGGCAAGAGACTTGGTGCTGTGTTAGAGTGGTGATATTAAACTTCTGAAAAATTATTTAATCAAACAAGGGAATCCTAATGCTGGTTTAACACTTTTCCCCAAGGTGTAAAGAAAGACAACCATGCTTTTCTCCATGCATTTGTTATCTAAGCAGGGCATAAGGTTGGGAAAAAAAGGCATCTGCCTTTAGACTGTGCTTTCAGGCATGTGTACAAAAGGCAGCAGGTGAATTTTTCCCTCACACTCATTTATTTCCACCTAGGATTCAAAGCAAGCAGAAGAGTCTGTCATGGCAACAGGCATGGTTGTCTCTGCTGAGTCTGAGATGAAACTGGGTTTGCAGGAGAAACCTTTTATGTTACTCACCCTTTCTGAGCTCTGCTTTATCCAGGCTAGCTTCAAGATGTGAAAAAGCTGAGCTGTCTGCAGAGCATCATTGACTTGGATGGGAAATATGGCAGTTTGCACAAAGCGAGGAAAGGGTGCTTAGCTTTTTAAGGTGAACACATTTGCTCATTTACTCCTTTCCTGGACATAAAAGTTGAAAGGAATTAAATATGTAATTTGCCTATTTATATACTGCACCTTAAAATCTCATTTTCTGTTCTCTGCCCATGCTTCTGAAGTGCTTCCTTATGACCTCGCTTATCTGTACCTTGATAACTGTAGACTTTACAGAGCGACTTTATTTGTGGCCCTGTATGAAAATGAATGCACTAAGATTTTCTTCGCCAATTTTTGGTGTGTGCTCCCCTTCGCTTGCTCTGCTCTGAAAGGGCCTTGGAGAAAAGGTCTGCCTCAATCTGCTCCTAAGGTCTTCACATAGGGCTGGAACAGAACAAAAACCCCACATAACAAAGTGATTTCTTTCCAGTGTGAGCACTGACACTCTGATAATACCAAACTGAAAGGACTTATTGCACCTGCCAGCAGCAGTTTGTTATACCAGACAAGGTCTACAAAGTGGGTCAAGGCACTTGAGGCTAATTAAGCACTGTTAGCTAATGGATTGTTTATACAGCTTTGTAACTCTGCAGTGTGTTATTACTGCTTATTCATGTCCATACTATCTCTGGTTAGAGACAGGCACATCAGGAAGAAGCCTATAAATACATGTCTCTACCCTGAAGTGGTGCAGGATGGAACAGAACTGGAGCTGACCCAAACCTGACAATTGCTACAGGGAGGGGATTTTCCAGGTGTAGATGTGTCTCCATTCCTGGCACAGTACAAGTTGAATAACCAAAGCAAATGCCCCATCAGATATCTTGGTAAAGTTACTTCTGAGTAGCGTGGGATCCTGTCTTTCATCCCTGTAGCATCTGACAAGTCAACAAAACAAATATCACCATCACGTAAAAATTTATGCTCAGGCACATTGTAGTGTTTTTTATTTTTTTATTTTCTCATATGCAGGTTTTATCTGAAGCATTATAAATTCTTTAGTGTCATAAGTATACTACCACTTTCTAAAAGGCTCAATGTAAAATAGTTTTGTTTTAGAAAAGTGTAAAATAAAAAGACATAGCTGGGAGCAATAGAAGTTAGCCAGAAGCAGGGCAGAGATGCTTTTTCCTGCTGACAAACTGCACAGCTGAGATGTGTTGGTGGGGAGTGAAAGTGTTTCTCTTACGTGAAACTGCAAACTCTAACAGAAGCTTCAGAGGAGAACAAAAGGACAGCAAGAAGAGCAACTCTCATGCAAACAGGGAGCTTGTATGAGGAAAAAGAGCTATAAATAAGGTAAGGAAGAGAAAGCTGTGTGAGGATTTCAAAATACAGAGAAAGATTTTTGCTGCATGCAGGAGAATAGCTGAGTGTTCAAACCTCATCCAATCTCAGTCTGTCTCATCTGACAGACTGAGAGAGTTGGGGNCACTAGACTACTCCTCACTCTTAAATACTTGGTCTGCAGGTGTATGACCCTTATTCAGAAGGCAGTCCTCTGAAGTGAACACTCAGCTCTGGCTACTGGCCAGTATTTAATTTTTCACTTGCATTTACATTGCAGCCCTATCTCCAAATAGCGCTTGTGATTCATTATATTAAATCAGAGAGAGAGGCAGGAGAAATACCTGGGTTTTGTCACATCTGTGCTGGCTAACAGAGCACACCAGTGTGCTCCCACCCAGCTACTGAGGTTGCCAAGCTCACTTAAAAATGACCATGTTGCAGGAACAGGTACAGGAAGAGGCCACATAAGCAGGCATTCAGCAGCACTGAAGGCAGGAGAAGAGCTCCACTGAACGTAAACTGAAGACCCAGTCTGCAGTGAACTGCTGGAGAACTTAGCTTTCTTTCTAGATGTCTCGTGTGAGTATAGCCATGCCGCAAAAGTAATTGAAGTCATCTTTAAATTCCACACTTCAGGGATCTCTGCCCTGTTTTCTCACATCTCTGACCCACAAAGTCAGGATTCATTGGCAGTGTGGGTTGTTTGCTGGAAGAATAGGGGAAGTTTACTCTAGAGTTTGCTCAGTGCCGAGAGTTCACCAGGGTTTCATCTCCCACAAGCTACATGCACTGTTTCCCAGATGCTACTTTTGATTTCCCCCTCTTTTTGTCTCTACTTGTCATCTGGGGATGTTTTTTTCAACCTCTTAAAAGGACTTTTGCCCGCATGAGAACAAGGTAATATCACAGCTTACTTCAACATTGCTGTCATATCTTTTCGGACTTGTAGTTTAACAGGAGAAACATAAATAACTGAACAAGATAGTGAAAATAATGGAAACTCACTCTCCTAGTCAAGAGAAGTTTCTTCACATAAGTGAAGAAAATAACTGCAGTGTCAAGGAAAGTGAGATGAAGAAGTCCCAAATACTTTGAATACATTGGTGACACACTTTGCTGTAACCCGTGGTAGGTTTTGAACACTTTTAAGCATTAAATGTGTCCAAAGAACAATCCATAAAATTCACAATAATGCTGGCATGTTCTCCCTCATATAGTTTTGATTTAATAGCACATCTCTTTAGTGGAAGAAACAAAAGGTTGCCTGGACAGGCTGGAGAGGAGGGCCCAGGCCAACCTCATGAAATTCAACAAGGCCAAGTGTAAGGTCCTGCAACTGAGTCAGCACAATCCCAAGTACTAGTCCAGGCTGGGTGGCAAATGGCTGGAGAGCAGCCCTGAGGAAAAGGACCTGGGGGTCTTGGTCAGTGAGAAGCTTAACATGAGCCTGCAGTGTGAGTGCAGCCCAGACAGCAACCGAGTCCTGGGCTGCATCAAAAGCAGTGTGGCCAGCAGGGCAAGGGNGAGTGACCTGTGCTAGTGGGAGGTGTCCCTGCCTATGGCAGGGGTTTGGAACTGGATAATCTTTGAGGTCCTTCCAACCTAAACCATTCTATGATTCTATAACTAGAGGCAAGTTATTGATTTAACATATTTTTTAGATGTCTTCAATCTACAAATTTTGCAGTTCTTAGAGATAACCATCTGGCTGCAGTATCCTTTATTTTGGTGTCTGAAAGAAAGTGCTGTACAAATAGTGTAGGAAGCTGAGTCACAGCTGCACAAGAGTTTATAGACTGTTTTTGGAAAGTGAAGAAGTGATTTACTTGAACCTCAGAAAAATGTAGCAGTTTATGTTCGGAACCAGTTCCAAAAATAGCTCATTCATTTCACAACCAAATGAAAGCACAACCTTACTGAGATCCAGCCTAGTAAGTGTGTGCCCATGCCAGGCTCATGCTTAGCAATGGCAGTGCAACTCACTGTCTGTAAGCTTCAGAGGGATGGTTGTTTTAAATGACATGATAACCAGTGGTGATGCTAAAAGGAAAGAGTTGTGGTTAATTTTTTTTTAATCCCTTAAGGAAAATTGCACAATATTTTGAGCATCATGAAATTCTAGTGACTACACAAGAATTAATGATTTCTTTTTACAGCCGGAGCTTAGCTTCTCTCTGTTAAAAGCTCCTTGTGGCTAAGCTTTATGGCTAACATGGTCAAGTAAATGTGTTGTCCAGACATGCTTATTATCATTCTGCTCGTGTGGATTACTGTGCTGCTTTTCCCAAGATAAATCAACTGAATAAGGTGGTTGGGATTTGCTGTCTGTTCTAAAGATGGTGTTTTTTCAGAGGTCCAGAAACACCTGGTAGTTATTCATGCCCTGTAAGGAGGAGTTGAGTAAGCAGTTGCTGCAAGGAGTCCTCCTCCCTTCACAGAGCCTGCAGGAGAGCAGCTCGTGTGAAGTGTGACAAAGTCAGGTAGCAAGCGTGCAGTTTTGATTTTGAATACTCAGTGGAGAGCAGTTGTGGTAGTTTGAGGGATCCCAGGTTCCCTTAAGAAGACTACAGAGCCAAGCCCTGTCTCAGGGGATTGTTATAAATTATGCAAAATTAATAATCAATATTGAAAATTGTTTATTAACATTGCATCTCTCCAGAAAACTTATTTACAATTTTCTAAATGCATAGTTAGGATATTTATACACACGGGCAACAGACAATCCAGAACACTTAGGAAACAACCAGCAAACACAAACATTAAACTTAAAATTGGAAAGAGGTTCTTAGTATCAATTATATTGCTTTGCCCCCTAGGGGACTCGAGAGGCTCCTTTCTCCACTTGGGCAGAAGGCACAATAAAATCTTGTTACAGAATTTCTTACAAAGAGACTTTGAGTAGTATCAGACAGTATCACAGTATTACAGTAACACCAAAGTTGGAAGAGACCTCAAAGGTCATCAAGTCCAACCCATTACCACAGACCTCAAGGCTAGACCATGGCACCAAGTGCCACGTCCAAACCCTCCTTGAACACCTCCAGGGACGGTGANAGAGGGAAGGGGACAATGGAATCATGCCTGGGCTAGCCAGGATGTGTATCTTCCACCACAGGGATGGACCAGGTCATTCCTGGAAATTGAAACTTTGTGTTATTCGGTCCCATAATCCTGTTATCACTTTATAAGTGAGCAGCAAAGTCAAATCTTTCTCTTTTGGATCTCCAGAAGGACTCTTACCTGGGTAACTATGCAGGCGTAAACCTGCCTGTGGCCTTCCAGGCCGCAGAAAATTTCAGGCTGTGCAATCATAGCCTGCTTGGGCCTAATGTGAGACAGTGAGAGAGGGGAGAAAACAAGCACTGTGGTTTGGGTGGTTTATGTTGGTTGGGGGAAAGGTTTGGGGGGAATTTTCACATATCCTGTGTCTGTATTAGGTGTTAAGGATTCGTCTATGCTGTATTTTTTCCCTTTACGTCTTTAAATACACTTTTCTGTATTCCTCTCCAATTCAGTAAGAGCATTATTGTTTTAGGGCTTTTTTAAAAAAGTAGAAGAATGGTGCTGGAAATTAATGATGCACAAATACAAGAAAAGTAGTACACATGCCTCAAAGTTTCTGGTACACTGGCCTTTGTTAGCCTGCCCTTTCTGTAGAAGAAGCTGATGGTAGACTTAAGTGTTTCAGTAAATGTGGCTGTGGAGGGTGGTACTTCTTTGCAGCATGGTAAAAGAATCAAATCTGTACACTCTATAAACTAAATGTAGACAGCAGTTTGCACAGCCTTTCCTCACTTCTGCAAACCCACTCTTTCCATAATTTGCATACAGAAGTGGCCGCTCTCCTCCCCTTGGTCATATATTATGGATCAAAGTATATTAATATTTCAGACATTCAAAACCTCCTCCGTGACCTGCGAGTTCACATACATTGACTTTCAGTGGAACTGAAAGAGCAGAGTCGTTAGGGCTTTCAATGAGGGAGAGTGCTTAAGGCATTCAGTGAGGGATACCTGTCACCAAAATGAGCAATCTATTCAGTTATGTCTAATTATTTTGAGTTATTGCAGCTTACAATTGCTTACAGTATCCATATTTCCAGAT
Source organism: Ramphastos sulfuratus (assembly GCA_013399055.1). Classification (NCBI taxonomy): domain Eukaryota; kingdom Metazoa; phylum Chordata; class Aves; order Piciformes; family Ramphastidae; genus Ramphastos; species Ramphastos sulfuratus. Next base: position 309,052 of record WBNM01012138.1, read on the forward strand.
TTTAGGGTCTGCTTTTCCATCTGCTTCTCAGTTTGCCCTTTTCTATCTGGGTTTTTAGCTTGGTTTTTGTTTTTTTTTTTTTTTTTAAAAAAACCCCAAAGATTGGTTGGTGATAAAGGCAGGGGATTTGCAGTTATATTAAACATGAAAGAGTAAAATTATCACTCATTTTTGTTGCTCCAAAGAGATTGTCTAAAGGTTTTCACCAGAGTATGCTGAGAGTAATTGAAGTAAATTTGGAACAATTGCATCAATGTGAACATAAAGAATTTAGAATCATCATTTAACCTTGTAAGATAATATTTCTTTCTACGACTGTACAATAGACACACAGGAAATGTCAACTTTGATTTTATCTTTGGAAGAAAAAGAAAGCTATTTTTCAGTACTGTTTCTATGTAAAAATTGGCTATTTGACAAATCTGAGACTGTTTTATGTGAAAGACAATTTCCAGTGTTGCAGGTAATGTTTCACAAGATGGGTGAAAGTGGAATTTTTTTTCAAGCTTAAGGTCATGTTACTGTCACTTGTAGCCTTACTGTTTTCCTTGGAAAAGATCTCTAATTTTTTTTTTTTTCTGAAAAGCTACTCCCCACCTAAAATGTAGCATCTTTTTCACATAATAAGAATTCTTAACTCTTGTGAATGGTAAAAGAAACCATTAATACCAAGTTCTAGGCCATCAATAAGAAAACTGCCACTTAATAAACTCTGTCCTGTGAGCTGTGTGGGTTATTTGAATGGAAAAGAATTCCTCCTGCAGGCCAGCAATGCAGTAAACCATGACTGTGTATTAATTTAAATATCTATTTGCTCTGATGTCTGCAGCACAGCAGCAAAGATATTCACATTTATAATTTTCATTGAAAATGGGGTTTACAGTCTCCTTTAAAAAAAAAAACAACAAAAAAACCAAAAAAAACCCCAAACAACCCAAGACTATTACAATTTAAACCATGGTAGTTTGTGTCTGGTTCTGAGCCCTTCACTTTAAGAAGATGTTGAGGTGCTTGAGCGTATCCAGAGAAGGGCACCAAGGCTGGTGAGGGGGCTGGAGCACAAGCCCTATGAGGAGAGGATGAGGGAGTTGGGAGTATTCAGTCTGGAGAACAAGAGGCTCAGGGGAGACCTCATTGCTTTCTACAACTCCCCGAAGAGAGGTTGTAGTCAGGTGGGGGTCGGTCTCTTCCCCCAGGCAGCCAATGACAGAACAAGAGGACACAGCCTCAAGCTGCACCAAGGTAGGTTTAGGCTGGAGGTTAGGAAGAAGTTCTTCACATAGTGATTGGCATTGGAATGGGCTGCCTGGGGAGGTGGTGGAGTCACCATCCCTGAAGGTGTTTAAAAAGAGACTGGATGAGGCACTTAGTGCCATAGTTTAGTTAATTAGAAGGTGTTAGGTAATGGGTTGGACTTGATGATCTTGAAGGTCTTTTCCAACTTGATCAGTTCTGTGATTCTGTGAATTTTTGTATTTTAGTTATTCCGTGCTGGTCCCTTGTATCTAACAGGACTAATTCTTATTCCTATCAGGTATAAGTTTATCTATTCATGGGGCTGAAAAGCGTGAGCAAATCTGTCAGAGGAGAACTGCAGCAAGCTACCCAGTGTCACAGCGTCCGCCTGTGGACGGGCATCCTTCACTCCCACAAGTCAGAAGGCCAATAAAAATGGAAGCCTCGTCTTCTGGATCCAGTATTTCTGGAGTCACTGGTGGAAAAACAAAAACTCATCAGCCAGGTAACAGATCTGCCTTGACACCTCTTTCAGTTCCATTTCTCTTGTGGTGTGCTCCAATGTTGTAAAGCTGGTATTAACAGCATCAGATCATGCTTGCATGGAGATGAGTCCATTGATCATCAGAGGTGTTGATTGATGTCCTGTCTATGCCTGGTATGGTTTTGTCAGTTATAGATTATAGAGAGTTGAAACAGCTGAAAGTGGGAAATAAAAATGTACATTTAATCATTAAAAAAAAAAAAAGAGTACAACACATAGTGGTATCCAAAATGTTAACAAAGAGAGAGCTTTGAGCTATTGTTGTTTGATACTGCTCCACTTATAGGTATTTAACTCTGATAAGCCTTGAGATAATGGCAATGCTCTAGAGGCTACAGGTATCCCCAGTGGAACTCACTAATTGACACTAATGTTGGTTTTGAACAAAGGCATAATCCAGGGTGTAAATCAAAGTCTTGCTGCTGAAATGCAAGCAAAAACTCTAGATCTGGAAATGATTTTACAACATACATTAACTGGTTAACAACATGAAACTTTTTAAAAGAAAGCTTGAATCTCCTGAGAACCATCAAATTCTAATTGACATCATGAGTTCATTCCTTGTTATGTTAATTGCCACAGCTATTTTAGAGGCATCTTTTCTTGTAACAGGGGAGTACATTTGTGCTGGCCATGTTCAGTCAGTCCTCACAGTGAAAACTAAACTGCAGATTTCTTTCCTCAGTAGATCACATTAAGGCTGCCTATGGAGTAATTTTGTAGCTTCTGTATTGGACATTCTCAATAATTATCCAGCGTTGCTGTCTAGAAGAATGCATGATGCACCTTGAATCCAGCGCCCAAGGTGCTGCGGGACAGAGTCTCTTTGTGTAAGACAGACAGCTCTGCCTGTAAACCCTTAGACTGCTTCTATTACTTTGAAGATCTAAGAAATGGCTTAATTTTTGTACAAGTTGAAAATACAGATTGTTGGTTGCTATGCAGGTCTGCTGCCATGAGTTTCACGCATCCATACTATTTAGTCACCATAGTCTTTGTCAACATAGATTAATTAAGAATTTGGAGTGACTCATAACCATATGCTTTGTTAATTTCAATTCCTCTGTTCACTTGTTTGTCCTTCTGTTTTTTCAGCTTCTATGTTTTTTCCTTTTGAAGTACAGAAATTACTAGTACAGAAATGTTGCTGCTGAAGATATGTAATCATGACAGCAACATGTTGGGACAGTGATCTACTTGAGATGGTCCAGTGGAGGGCTACAAGGATGATAAAGGGGCTGAAGCACTGCCTTATGAGGAAAGGCTGAGAGATGTGGGGCTTTTTAGTGTGGAGAAGACTGAGAAGGGATTTAATAAATATTTATAAATATCTGAGGGCTGGGGATCAAGAAAGAAGGGACCTTGCTAACTTGTGCTCTGGGGTAGGGTAAGGGCCAATGGATGTGAACTACAGCACATCCATTGAACCTCAGCATGAGGAAGAACTTCTTTACTGTAAGGGTCCCAGAGCAGTGGAACAGGCTACCCAGAGAAGTTGTGGAGTCTCCTTCTCTGGAGACTTTCAAGTCCTGTTTGGATGTATTCCTGTGTGATCTGTGCTAGATTATGATTCTGCTCTGGCAGGGCAGTAGGACTCAATGATCTATGGAGGTCCCTTCCAACCCCTAACATCCTGTGACCCTGTGATGTCAAAAGACTGACAAAAAACCCTAAATCACAATTTATGGAAAAAAAGTATCCTGACTAATCATAATAACTATGCTCATTTTGACCTGCTGCACTTCGTACAGCTATGTGTTGGTAGACCTAGCCTGTGCTTTAATATTGAATAATCTACAGGCACTATATGCACGCTTCTGACTGAGAAAAGGATCCTTTTTTAGGTTTATTTCTAGGAGTTTCCTAAAATGGAACTCATCTTTGTTGCTCTTCCTTGGACTGTTTCTAGCCTGTCCACATCTTTTTGGCAGCCCAGGCTGAGGGAGCTGGGGTTGTTCAGCCTGGAGAACAGGAGGCTCAGGGGAGACCTCATGGCTCTCTACAACTACTGGAAGGGAGGTTGTAGTCAGGTAGGGATTGGTCTCTTCTGCCAGGCACCCAGTGACAGAACAAGAGGAAGCAGTCTCAAGCTGCACCAGGGCAGGTTTAGGCTGGATGTTAGGAAGAAGTTCTTCACATAAAGAGTGAACGGCATTGGAATGGGCTGCCTGGGGAGGTGGTGGAGTCACCATCCCTAGAGGTGATTAAAAAGAGACTGGATGAGGCACTTAGTGCCATGGTTTAGTTAATCAGAAAGTATTAGGTGATAGGTTGGACTTGATGTTGAAGATCCTTTCCAACCTGGTTAATTTTGTGATTCTGTGACATAAACTAAACACAGTAATCCAGGTGAGATCTGAGAATTTCTGAGTAGAGTGGAATAATAACTTCTTTATCTGTGCTGCTGGTGTCCTGGTTGATGCATCCCAGCATCCCATTGCCTGTCTTTGCTCCAGCTGCACCCTGTTCACTGATATTGAGCTGCTTGTTCACCAGGATCCCCAGATCCCTTTCCATAGAGCTATGCTACAGCCAGGTAGATCCTAGCCTGTGTCATAGTCCTGTATTATGTTTTCCCAGGTGCAAGACCTTAAATTCATCCTTGTTGAACTTTGCATGTTTTATTAGCCCACTCTTCCAGCGTATCCAAGGCTCCCTGCAGAGTAGGTCTCTCCCTTCTAAAGTNCAAAAGACTGACAAAAAACCCTAAATCACAATTTATGGAAAAAAAGTATCCTGACTAATCATAATAACTATGCTCATTTTGACCTGCTGCACTTCGTACAGCTATGTGTTGGTAGACCTAGCCTGTGCTTTAATATTGAATAATCTACAGGCACTATATGCACGCTTCTGACTGAGAAAAGGATCCTTTTTTAGGTTTATTTCTAGGAGTTTCCTAAAATGGAACTCATCTTTGTTGCTCTTCCTTGGACTGTTTCTAGCCTGTCCACATCTTTTTGGCAGCCCAGGCTGAGGGAGCTGGGGTTGTTCAGCCTGGAGAACAGGAGGCTCAGGGGAGACCTCATGGCTCTCTACAACTACTGGAAGGGAGGTTGTAGTCAGGTAGGGATTGGTCTCTTCTGCCAGGCACCCAGTGACAGAACAAGAGGAAGCAGTCTCAAGCTGCACCAGGGCAGGTTTAGGCTGGATGTTAGGAAGAAGTTCTTCACATAAAGAGTGAACGGCATTGGAATGGGCTGCCTGGGGAGGTGGTGGAGTCACCATCCCTAGAGGTGATTAAAAAGAGACTGGATGAGGCACTTAGTGCCATGGTTTAGTTAATCAGAAAGTATTAGGTGATAGGTTGGACTTGATGTTGAAGATCCTTTCCAACCTGGTTAATTTTGTGATTCTGTGACATAAACTAAACACAGTAATCCAGGTGAGATCTGAGAATTTCTGAGTAGAGTGGAATAATAACTTCTTTATCTGTACTGCTGGTGTCCTGGTTGATGCATCCCAGCATCCCATTGCCTGTCTTTGCTCCAGCTGCACCCTGTTCACTGATATTGAGCTGCTTGTTCACCAGGATCCCCAGATCCCTTTCCATAGAGCTATGCTACAGCCAGGTAGATCCTAGCCTGTGTCATAGTCCTGTATTATGTTTTCCCAGGTGCAAGACCTTAAATTCATCCTTGTTGAACTTTGCATGTTTTATTAGCCCACTCTTCCAGCGTATCCAAGGCTCCCTGCAGAGTAGGTCTCTCCCTTCTAAAGTGTTCACTCAGTTTGGTATCATCAGCAAACTTTATTAACTTCATTTCATTATCCAGATCACATATGAAGATATTAAACAGAGATTTAGCTTTCAGTACAGTTTTATCTATCATATTCTGCTCTTTAGACAATAACAACAATAACAACAAATAATATACTTGATATCTTGGTTCAGTATTATGAGCTTTGCTGAATTCAGGAGGACTTCAAAGTACTCAGAGCCTTAAAGGCTACAGATTTTTATAAATATGTTTCATGACAGTTGTCTTAACCACTTTACAGTGTCATTGTTTCATCTGGAATCAAATCATGATTTTAAGATTTGGGTAAGAACAATATCTTTGTCTCTGTGTCCAGGTTAAATTACAACCATTTCAGCTGTGTGTAAGTAGAGTCTAAGGACGATTATGGTCAGGTAGCAATAGTAATCATAGCAATCCTAAGAGAAAGTTTTAATTTAAATCTAAATCCATGCATTATTCATTCTTAGCCTCAAGTAAACAGCTGCAGTTCCATAAATAATTAGCCTAATACACTACCTACCCAATGAGAGTACCTCATCTGAGGCTTTATATTATCAATAGTTTGGTATTTTAGAGAGAAAATGTTCTGAACTCTTTGAATTACCCAGGTAACAGATCTTACACCACTGTTTTCCATGCTGTCTTCCTGCTGTTGCATCCAGTAAATTCATCAGGTTTATTGTTCAGCCTAATTTTAAATAGCTCATACAATTTGTGTTCTTCCTTCTCTTGGAGTGCTGTTAGCACAGTCAAGTAGGTCTTACTGTTGGAGTAGCATGCATTACCTTCAGCCTGAAATTTCCTTTGTCCAGTTAACAAATAGGCTGAACATGAAGATAATCTGACATAATAGATTGTACAGAAAGGTGTTCTGAGGGCTTAAAATGGCATTTCTAGTTCTTATCAATCAGAAAGGCTAGAACCACAGAAAGAAAATGTTGATAAAATAACCATTATAGATGAGATACTTGTTCCCTTCTTAATAGCACACCACTTCTGTTTTCTGTAGACTACTTTGTTTCCCTTAGCCACTTTCCTTCTTTTCAGAATGATACCTTTTACTACCTATCGTGAGTTCTTTTTAATTGACAGATGTTTCCTTGCAGGCTGATGAGACTCTGGAAGAGGTTGCTCAGGAAGATTGTGGATGCCTTCTCCCTGGGGTTATCAAAGGCCGGGTTGGATGAGGTCTTGATCAGCTGAGTCTATTTGAAAGGCTGCCCATGGCGGGGAGGTTGGAGTAGATGATCTCTGAGGTCCCTTCCAACCTAAGCCATTCAATGGTTGTTAGGGATGCCTGCAGTTCTTGGGCATGCAAATAAGAAAGAAGAGGTCTAGGTGTTGACCAGAGAGCAACTCTCTTAAGAGGCAAGGAAAAATGTGTGGTTCTTGAAACAGTGGCAATCAAAATTAAAGCAAAAAAATAAAATGGATGTTTAATGAGCTTAGTCACAACTTAATGAACTTTGAATCATCAAGGAAGCTAGAACTGAGTGCTTCAAAAATGGTAATTTACTTTACAAAGATATTCTTCTCTCATCAGAAAATGTGCACATGCTTGTCAGTGCTCACATTTGGTTGTGAATAGTCCTTAGGATATCTGTGTTATTTAGATGTGATTTGTTGGTTAAATTACATTCTCTTTTCTTTGCTGTCTGGCAGGATGCATAGCATCCATCTCTTTCAGATTAAAAAAAACCAAACCCCAAAAAACAACAACAAAAAACCCAACAAAAAAACAAGCAAAAATATGTGTGTATGTGTGTGTATATATATATGTGTGTGTGTGTGTCTGTGTGTGTATATATATGTATATATAAACTCCTGCAAATAATTCTGCCAGAAAGCTCTGTCATGCAAATAGTTCTTGGCAGGAAATTCATGTATGGAGTAGTAATGGCTGATTTAACACACCTGAAAATTTGAATTTCTGCTGGCAGTAGTGCTGTTATTTCACTTGTTTGACATTAGGGCAGTAGACATTTCCAGTGTGTCTTCTGATGGGTGTACACAGAACTTCCTCCCATTCGGAATGAAGCATGGAAAAAGCAAGCAGATTTGAAAAAAATTTACTATTCCTTTCATTAAGCTAATTTTCCTATTGCCAAAAAAAAACATATTTACAAGAAATGTTAGTATGCAGAAGGGACATTAATGCCAAAGAAGCATCTGCATCAAAAGAAGTGTGACCACCAGACTGCCCAGGGAGGTCGTGGATGCCCCCTCCCTGAAGATGTTCAAGGCCAGGTCAGATGGGGCCTTGAGCAACCTGGTCTGGTGGAAAGTGTCCTGCCCATGGTGGGAGGAGGGGGGGGGTTGAAATAGATGATCCGTAAGGTCTTTTCCAACCCAATCCATTCTATGGATCTATGAAACCAGGCTGCACGCTTAACTTTTCTCTTTCTTTACAGCCTGTGCTCAATACGATGCAAATTTAATGCACCAAACAAAATTTCTCCTGTGTTTGTACCTCAAGCATGAGCTGGGAATATTCCCTGATAAGCACACAGACAGTTCATTCTCCTGGCTATAGATGCTCTGCAAAGCTCCTAATGAGAAGAACAGTTTGCCTCAGTTGCAGTGAGGACCTTTTGTCACTGAGCTGAGTGACAGGTTGTCACATGGCAATTATGCAGCACTTTGAACTTAAGAACTGAACTAGCTAACAGATGATGCAGTGTCTGAAATCTTCTATCACTTTGCTTAGTCAGTCAGCCCATTTCATTCATCACTTTGCTATTCCATGGCAAAAGCCACTTCTTGGAGCATTCCTGTTCTTAATCCAAAGTCTCCCAAAATTTCCATTCTAGCAATTTGAAAAACAGTATTGCAAACACTATGTTAAGAAAGAAAAGGGGAAAAAAAAAAAAAAGGCAAAAAAAAAAAAAAAGGCAGAGAGCAAAGCACTCTCTGCTGTTTTCCAAAGCTCTCTTGTTTCATATAAAAATAGTTTATTCAGGAAGAAATTGCATCCTTCCGTATCTGTTTTGATGATCTTCAGAGGTCCTTTCCAGCCCTTACCATTCTATGATCCTATTTGTGCTGTGCATGACACACACAAGCACTGATCCTACCTGGGACCTGTGCATGCCCTCAGTAAGTGGCTTCAAAAATCATATTAATTATTTTAAGTGGTGGCTTAGAGAGTGTTCTCTGTCTCTGCAGTGTGTATTTTTAACCTCACCTCTTTTCAAAGCCTGATTTTCTTCTCTTTCTGCTTTGATCAGTCTCCTATCTGCTGTTGCAAAATGATCTTCCATCCACTCTTGCAATCAATTATGTATGGTTACTTTAAAATCAGGCTACCTTGCCCCAGGTTTTGGCTGCCATAGCTGTTGCTGGTTTCCTACATGTAGTTGCCTCATGAAGACTGCAAAATGCCACTCTGTGAATGTTCTTCATTCCATCCCCATTCTCCTCTCAAGGGAAAACCATGGCCACAACAGACACAGGCAGCCAGGTGTTGCTTGGCACCAGTATCACGGGTCATAAAGCAAGATTACAATGTGCTGAGACTAGTGTACCCTAATTTTCTTTATAACAGCTAAGAAAATTCTTGATCACTCCAGCTCTTGGTGAAGAAAACAGGCAATATATATATATTTTTGTCATGTTTCTGAGGAAGTAATGACCTATTTAAAAGATAGCTTATTATTCAAGATGCAGTGAGAGAGCTATTGAATAATCAGTTATTATATTCCTGTAATGCTTGACTGGAAAACGTGGCTTTTTCTTAGCTCTGTTGTTCTTGCTTAAAGGCAACTTAGTATTACATAAGCCTCTATTTCTAATGTAAAATGAGTTCCATATATTCCAAGGAAAATTTTGCAGGTAGGTTGTCAAAAGATGGAACAAACTGGCTTCTGCTTTGGTACAGATGCTTTTAAGATCAGAAAAGACCTGGTTGATTCTGTGATTCTATAACTGTAACAGGGCCATGCAGCAATATGAATTTCCACAAAAGGTTTTTTCCAGTCCAAAAGATAACATGGCCTCTTCCCTGTCTTCCCTTCATTCCTTCCAACCAGAAGGAATGAAGCCTTCTGGTTCATTCTGAAATAACAAAATTAAGAAAGACCTTTTAGAAGAATTATTATAAAACAGAAAAGGGTGTGTGTGTGTGTATCTGTGTGCCTCCTGGGTGAGTTGATGTTGTACAGATAAGTGCATCCATGCGTGGGAACTCGCTAGAAGTTCCAACTAGTGTAATGTGCTGTGGTGCCAAAAAAAGCCCCAAAGAATTGCACTAAATTGATTGCTTACAGCAGGTATAAGGGCAGCAGCAAAGGAAGGGTGGCATCGTTTTTGAAGAGAACTCCCTTTGGGCTCTGCATGCCACTGCTCTTCCTTGCGCCATGAGTGGCTGAATATCCTAGGAAATCAGAAGTGTTCTCTGCGTGCTCCACAGAGGCCCAATATTTGCTAGACACATCCTTGGGGGATGCAGTTCTGCACCATGCTAAGTTTCAGAGGCCCAGAGGAGCACAAAGAAAGTGTATTTTTCACATCTTCATTACTGATAACATCCAGGGTACTTAAAACAAAAAGACAAAAGGGAGATGGCACTGAAGTTTATTATTTTATTTCAACCTTGGTTTAGGAATGCACCTAGCACAGGAAAGGAATTCAAGTCCTGTCGGACTGATGGCATTAAGAGGTAACCTGCACTTTGATGAAACAAAAAAGTTTTTTCAGGGTCATCAAAACTGCAAATACCTTCAAGGTCCTTTGTGCTACCAGAACACTCAAAAATTATGACCCTTGCTATTTGGATGCTCTCTTACTGCCTTGTGAAGGAAACTCAGTTTAATCCCAATTACTGAAAATAATCTCTCTTGGATAGGCATTCCACGTGAACGGCCCAAAACCAGTTTGTGCATTTTAATGGCATGTTGTTCTATTGCTCTTTTAGCAGATCTTGGTAATTACAGAAGGTTGCAGAGCTGTATAAGGCCAGCTACCAATGTTTGGGGCAGGAGTTTTCCACAATCAGTGCATAAATATTGCCTTCATTCTTCAGCTCCAATTTATAACTGAATGATTACATTTATCTTAGCTTCTCCCTAATTAGGTCTCCACACGCCCGTATTGGTAGAGGCTGGAACTATGTCCTCTCCTTGTGATAGACTAGGATGAGATTCACTGCTCCATATTTAGTTTCTGTACAGAAAAGTTTATTTTGTGGAGTCAGCGTGATAGCTCTTACCAAAACCTAAAGAAAGAAAGGCTTTGTGGTGACAGTGAAATCCTGGGCTTCGTGGCCCTAGCCTGGGTGTTATATCTTATGATGACACTGTAACCAAGGAGCAGGACCATTGACTCATGAAGGCTGCAACTAGGAAATAAAAATGGGAGGGAAGAATGTGATGGTTACCTGTTAGCTGCCAAGTGACAGGAACAGACTTGTAGAAGAAAGGGACATTGGTAGCCATTAATCACTATCATCTAGATGAAACTTTCCACTCCAGAAATCTGTAAGTCTCTGAAAGCTGGAAGGGGCAGACTGGGGACAGAATGAATGTGCTTGCTCTGTTCATATCTACTGTCAGAAATAGGATCCCTCACCTCATGGACCTCTGTTCTGCTATCCTGCCTTCATGATAACCATTTTCATATCCCTAGCTTAAGATCCTGCCTCAGTGATCTCAGGACAGTGGAAGTTCCCAAAATGGCTTAGCTGCTGGTACATTCTGCAGGAATTAATTACCAGGATGTGCTTAGTTCATGAAGGCAGTGATGGGCTATAGCATAATGTGAGTCTGTGTAATTGGTTGCTACATTAAAATCCACCTGGAAGAGACACCTGGTACGTTGTAAAAGCCATCTTGATGACTCATGTCATAATGAAATAAATCTTTGGTGCCCTGAGTTTACCTACTAGGTCATGCCTCTTATCCCCAAGCAGCCAATTTCTCTGATCATTAAACTGCTGACTTGAGAACTGGGCAAGCTTTTTGCAATGAATAGATTATTCAGCAAATGTTTTCTTCATCTCCCCTTTAAAATTGCCTGCTAACAGTTCCTGACACCATTGAAGGTAAATGGTAACTAAGGGATTTATCTTTAACAAGCAGGTAGGTTTTTCAAACATGGACAAGTGGTTGAACATATGCAATAGTGATCTTTGATTGCTGTAAGTACACATCAAAAAGCACAGCTAAGGAGAGGTGGAACTAAAAGACAATCATTCTTGCTGTTGTTTTCAGATAAATGAGAGTATTAGGAAATAGACTGAATTGTTTGGTTCGTTTAGATCTCAGACTTCTTTCTACGCTCTTACTTGCAGCCTACAACTCTGCAGAAATGTCTCTGCTTAGCTACACACCGTGGCTTTGTGCCATTTTCAGACTCTCCTGTGCATTTCTGTTCAAGGCATTGTGGCACTTGAAAAGAATGTCTTTGTTCCCAATAGAAGACCATACATTTTGGTGCCCTGTCTCTTTGTATTATGACATGAGTGAAGAAAAGTGCTTCCAGGGTATAACTCCAAGGCTTGCTGTGCAACACCGTCCCTCTGCTAATTGTGTAAGGATCTGCACAGGGGCACATGGAGACAGGTAATTGGAAATATCAGGCAGAGGAATATGAGACATACAATCATAGAATGGTAAGGTTGGAAGGGACCTCAAGGATCATCTAGTTCCAACTCCCTGCCATAGGCAGGGACACCTCCCACTCGTGCTATGCTTGGGGCTTCTGTGTGGCCATTTGGGTCCTTTCAGCTCTCAGAATATTGAGGATTCCTCTGATTGTAGATGGAAAATGAAGGCAGAGGTTGTGAGCTTCTGTACAGGAGTACAGTTTGGGTGCTTGTCCATGTGGGAGATTATCAGGTCTCCTCAGCTGTTGTCTCTTTTGAACTTGCTGCTCAAGAGATGCCTCACTCTGGGTAATAACAACACAGCATTGGTGGATTCGACTGTTGCCATGACCACAGTTCTTTAGTTCTTTCTGGACCATGATTGAGTTAGAACTGCAAGAATTGAGAGCTAGCAGGAACCTGTCCTCATAACCAGGTGTTCAGGCTGTTTGGGCAGTAGAGGGGATTTTTAAGGCTTTGCACAAGGGCACAACATCCATTTTGCATGTAGTTCTCTATGGAAAGGGCACACACAACATGAGAGAGAAAGGACAAGCATGTAGGACTTGTGCTCTTGTGGCAAAGAGAGCCAGTGGCATCCTGGGGTGCATCAGGAGAAGTGTGTCCAGCAGGTCTAGGGAGGTTCTTCTCTCCCCTTGACTCGGCCCTAGTGAGACCACACCTGGAATACTGTGTCCAGTTTTGGTCTCCCAAGTTCAGGAGAAACAGGGACCTGATGGAAAGAGTCCATCAGAGAGCCACAAGTATGACTGGGGGACTTGAGCATCTGCCCTATGAAGAGAGATTGAGAGCCTTGGGGCTGTTTAGTCTGGAAAAGAGATGACTGAGAGAAGCTACCATCAATGTGTACAAATATCTGAGGGAGGGGTGTCAAGTGCTGGGACCAATCTCTTTTCACTAGTCAGCATCAATAACACAAGGAGCAGTGAGTACAAACTGGAACATAGAAGGTTTCACCTCAACATATGGAGAAACTTCTTTACAGTGAGGGTGACAGAGCACTGGAACAGGCTGCTCAGAGAGGTTGTGGAGTCTCCTTCCTTGGATACTTTCCAAACCCACCTGGATGCATTCCTGTGCAGACTACCCTGGGTGATCCTGCTTTTGGCAGGAGGTGTTGGTCTCAATGATCTCTGGAGGTCCCTTCCAACCTCTAAAGTTCTGTAATTCTGTGATTTCCCATCTCTCTATAATTAATTGGCTGAGTGGAATTCTCTCTGTCTGATGCCAGCAAGGGTTTGATGGGAGGGAAGAATGGACACCATTTGCCTTCAAAATATTTGAGTCTGTGATAAGATAGTTGTATTAAGTGTTTAGAAGTCCCCCTTTCACCACTGCTGCTTCTGGAAGATAAGAAAAGAGTTTGTATTAACATAATTAAACACATGCCATGCTTTACAGGGTATTGCAAGACAAAGGGAAGCTATTTTAAGTTGCCTTGCAAAAATAATTCCAGTATTGTTGTTACCATACCCTTGACATGACCATGGACAGAGACAACTGTCATGTAGGTTCTTCATGCTAAAAAGAATGATTTGGGGTTTGAACTTTTCTTTTTTCTTTTTTTTTTTGTTTTCCTAACCCTCATTATGGAAAATTAAGTAGCCCTGTGTGTTTACTCCAACAATTTTCAAAACTAAGGAGGCCTTTTTCCCCACTTTGACATTCAGGTTTTGATTCTCACACACTAAAATGCAGGCATTATTTCATCCATAATTAGTGAAACTATGAAGACAAATGGTGTTTTCTATGTAGCGGAAGATGTTATTAACTATGCTGAATAGTGACAGAGCATATACTTTTTTTAAGGTAATTGGTAAATAAATTAAGAGTATCAGAGTTGTATCCAAGTCCTTATGTATTTATACACACATGTGGCAACCTGCCAGGCTAGAGGTTTTTCAAAGGTCTGTAAATATTCCAATGTTGTACCCATTCTTTCCAGTCTTGGAGCCACGTTGTGGATTAATGCTGCTCTGGTGGAGTGCTCTGACGTAAATCAGAAGTCTCTACAAGACCTCCCTTGCAGTTGTATCATTACCTATTATTTATAGCTCTCCCTGAGCTGTGGAAGTGATTTGTAGATACAGGGGGGTAAGTTCTGTGACCTCTGCAGGACTTGCCTCAAATAAGGAAAAACTGAGGCCTTTAAAATACTCTCGGTTTGTCACTACTGATGCATATGTGCTAGCTGTGCCATACTATATAGAAGCTCCTGAAGACAAAGCAAATAGTTGGATACAAGATTTCTTGTAGCAAATAATCTAAGATTCTCTCTGACCAGTGTGAAAAAAAACAACTCTCTTTTAGAGACCTGTTAGGAGACCTATCAACCTTCCACCTAAAGATGCATAATTAGCTGTTCCTGAGCCACTGCTTTCAAGCCAGCTTTATTTTGCTAGGAAGACACATGTGTATTAATATACATTTACATGCATTCTATTGCTCAGAGAACAGATTCCTTTTTTCTAATGAAGTTATTGAACAGATAGGATTTTTTTCACCCATTTAGGTGTGTTTTTCAGCGCAGTCATAGGAAAACCCACTACAGTATACATTTCGTTTCATCCTTGTCACAGAAGTGAGAAATGCCAAAATTAAGATCACTAAAGCTATGGATTTCATGTGTATGTCTAGACCTGAACATTAGGAAAAATTTTTTTCCCAGCAAGAGTGGTCATGCACTGGAATGGGCTGCCCAGGGCTGTGGTTGAGTCACCAACTCTGGATGTGTTTAAAAGTTGTTTGGATGTGGTGCTCGGGGATATGGTTTAGGGTGAACCTTGTAGAGCAGAGTTAATGGTTGGACTTGGTAATCCTGAGAGTCATTTCCAACCTGAATGTTTCTGTGATTCTGTGACCTGACTAACATGTAATTGTGTAAACCATTTGCATTTAAACTGTGCTTTTGCTGTAGATCACCTTTCTCTACTCTGCCCTAGTGAGGCCACATCTGGAGTACTTGTTCAGTTCTGGGCCTCCCAGTTCAAGAAGGACATAGAACTACATGAAAGAGTCTAGCAGAGCCACAAAGATGATTAAGGGAACAGAACATCTCTCTTAAGAGAAGAGACTGAGGGAGCTGGGGCTCTTTAGCTTGGAAAAGAGGAGATTGAGAGGTGACCTCATCAATGTCTATAAATATGTAAAGGGTGAGTGCCAGGAGGATGGAGCCAGGCTCTGCTTGGTGATGCCAAATAACAGGACAAGGGGCAATGGGTGGAAGTTGAAGCATAGGAGTTTCCATGTGAAGCTGAGGAAGAATTTTTTCATTGTGAGGGTGACAGAACACTGGAAGATGCTGCCCTGGGGGGTTGTGGAGTCTTCCTCTCTGGAGATATTCAAAACCCACCTGCAGCACAGGCAGTTCCACCTCAACACAATGGGGAACTTCTTTACTGTAAGGGTCCCAGAGCACTGGAACAGGCTCCCCAGAGAGGTTGTGGAGTCTCCTTCTCTGGAGACTTTCAAGGCCTGTCTGGATGCATTCCTCTGTGAGCTGAGCTAGATTATGATCCTGCTCTGGCAGAGGGGTTAAACCCAATGATTTCTTTGGGTCTCTTCCAACTCCTAGCATCCTGCGATCCTGTAGTGTAGGTGATCCTGCTCTGGCAGGAGGGTTGGACTTGATGATCCCTTCCAGCCCCTGACATTCTATGAGCTTGTGATTCCTAGCCCTCTCAGTGAGAAGCCAGGAGAAAATGTACCTGCAGGGGTGATCCTTTACCCCACGTTGAACTGGTTTTACCTTTAGTGAAAGGGCTACCATGTGCAACAGTTTTCTACTTGCTTTAAAGAAGCAGCACTGGTGAAAAGGAGCAACCTATCTGGAGAAATTACAGGCAATACTTAACACAGCAAAACAAAACTGCTCATATTAGAATTGTATTTGCTTTAGCTAAATATTGCCCTGAGCATCTACTCATGTGACATACTAGTTATTTGCTACTCATATTTAATGTCCAGGCTGAAGTAAAGTCATGGCGCAAGCATCTGTTTGCTGTCAGGATGATTTTTTAGAAATAAATCATGAATAAGCTCACTTTACTGATAGAAGACTCTGGCTAGCTGCTTTTTCAGAAAAAAACTTTTGAAGCAGTGAATTTCTCTCTATAGAAACTTCTAGATCTGGAGACAAAACATTTGTTTTCCTCTGCCAAGTTAATTGGAAATAAGAGATGGCAAAGAAAAGGGACTGTGGTTTCAGAAAGTAACAGAGGCAAGTATTTCTATTCTGATCAGTGAGTATAACCTAAGTGATAAGACTCTTCAAGAGGCCCTGGCTGTCTTAGTGAATTACAAAGATCAGCTCTCACAGGTTCATTAAAAACATGGAGTAAATGTCAGCCCTTCATTGTGTATCGAGGAACAGCAGGACTTGTTCCATCAGCTTAATTTTGTATGCTTTACTTTGATGCTAAATGCTGAAACTATGCACTTTCTTCTGTGCACCCAAGTGCTCATTCTCAATTTCAGACCAAAGTGTGAGGGTATCCACCTACAAATATGACTTTGCACACCACAGCACGTTTATAAAAATGTGCAGGTTTTCCAAATGTTTACTGTGCAAGAGAAATAGACTTTTGCTTGTAAAGTCCATGCTTAAAAAGCTGATTATCATAACTGTCTAAATATCAAATACATGTAAGAAGGCCTTGTCTGGCAAAGAACCTGAGTGTGTTCTTATTTTTAAGAAGATAGAAAATCTCTCTCACTGCAGTGGGAATGCCCTTATCTAACATTAGTACCATTTTAACTACCTTGATACATAACTTGCTTCTCTGAAATCTGATCATTTTAATATTCAGAAGTATGTTAAAATGATGCTTTAGAACAAGCTATCTCATTCAGCCTCTAAACCTGAAATGCCTTTTTACAACCTCCTTTGTTTTCCTAACCTGATTAGTATAAACCCTTCAAAACAAATAGGAGTATGCTGTTTTATGCACAACTTCTAATGAGTAAATCAGAGTGAATGCCATGAGCTGATTCAAAATATGACTTCAGTTGAACTAAATCATCTCAGTAGGCTGTGAAAAATATCAGACTGAGCTTTTAATAAAATCACATAAAATTTGATAGATCTAATATTTAATTCACTCTTATTTGTGCTCATTTATTTTTCATGTTTCCTCCCAACCTTCCAGGCAATATTGCTTAAAGTTTACTCAGTGTCACTGGTGGTTGCTAAAGCAGCAGTTGCTAAAGCAGGAAGAAAACGGTAAAGGAAGAAGGAAATGCTAAAGCCAGGATAGGAATCCCTCAGTAGCAACAATGACATCAGAGAGTATCTTGGTTTGTGGTAGTGAACATCCACATTAACATAAAGATAAATCTCTGTGGCACGTGGGAGAAAACACTGTGGCTTTTTCCAAAGACCTGCTAACCTGCAACCTCTGTCTGCCAGCAAATCAGCAATCATTAATTTCACCAGTTACCAACCCATCACACAGGGGTTGTTTCAGCTAAAAGAGTGTGGTGCTCCCTCCTGCAAAGTGGATACTGAGGGAGAGGGAAGA
Source organism: Ramphastos sulfuratus (assembly GCA_013399055.1). Taxonomy (NCBI): domain Eukaryota; kingdom Metazoa; phylum Chordata; class Aves; order Piciformes; family Ramphastidae; genus Ramphastos; species Ramphastos sulfuratus. The sequence goes on from WBNM01012138.1 coordinate 326,695, forward strand.
GGGTTGGAAGCAAATGTGTCCTGATTTCAAGTCAGTGCATTGAAACCATGAAGATCACAGGAGAAGGAGGAGCTGTTGGAACCATTCATTTAACAGCTATGTTGTTGGCAGATACATTTCTTTTTCTCTTTGTGTTGGTGAAGGCAAGTTTGTGATTTGCCATGTATTATATCACAGGTGTTTGGTAGATTATTCCTCTAAAATTGAGTGAAATCAGTCTGGATGATGTTGTTGATCTGACACTTGTGCAGTAAGGCCAGATGTTAAGGCCACTGTGAATCGGAGAAGTGTGTAAACTGTGACTTGTGTGGGTGGCTGGGAACCTCCCATACTGCCGGTGGGTAGAATACAGGAGAGGAGACTCAAATGCAGCAAAACTTGTCTTACTTCATAATGTGAACAATAGTTAGATTTAAGCTGGACATTTTCTGACCACCTTCTAGGCGGTATTTTTCATTAATTAAAAAGTGCTTTTGAAACAGATTATGTACATTCTCCAACAGCTTCATTTTCTTAACAGGCCTGTGGTCCAGCAAATACCAGCACTTCAGGACCTCCATTGCTGGCTGACTATCACTTTCACTCTAGCTCAAATAGTTCAGAAATGTTGGAGGTGCTACAGGAATCCTGCTAGTTTCATGACTTCTAAGGAGCAGTGACTTGGGTACAACAAGGATGGGGGGGTTGGGGGAAGAGAGACTATTTTACACTTGTCAATAGTGTTGTTACTTTGCTCTAACTAGGGTTGAAATGGAGGCACAAGGTTGGTGGATTTGAGGATGTAATGGTTAAAAAGTGGTCATCGAGTATTTAACAAGAAATTGCATGATCATAGAATCATTAAAGTTGGAAAATACCTCTGAGATCATCAAGTCCAGTCAGCAACCCAACACTACCATGACCACTAAGCTATGTCCAAAAATGCCATGTCTATGTGGTTTTTGAATGCTTCCAGGGACAGTGACTTCACCACCTCCCTGGGGAGCCTGTTCCAATGCCTGACCATCCTCTTGGTAAAGAAATTGTTCCTAATATCCACTCTTAATTTTCCCTGGTGCAACTTGAGGCCAGTTTACTGGCAAAGCTCCTTAAATTAATTGCTGTCCATTGCTTATTCCTCTTACTTCCACCCTATCATTTATAAGGCTTTTCCAGAAGCTACACTATTTTCCCTTGGTCCCTACATTCTCTTCTGGGGCAAATCCTATCTCCCACCTCTGAGGCCATCTGCAGATTTCCCTAAGCTACTATTATATGAATAATCAGCTGTCTCACTTGAGAGATTCTCTTTGTTCTACATCATTAAATGCTGACTCCTGCTGCTGCTATGACAGATCACTTTACAGGAATCTACAAGAGGAGCTGTCTCTAATGTTAGCAATGAGTCTTTGCTATGGAACAAAAGAATATGCTGGGGCAAGCATGAGATGGTTTGATTTATAATATTTTAAGACTGAGAAATAAAAAAACAAAAACCTGAAGCTGGTGTATTTATACCCATTTTGAGGACTGTGTTTCAAAAAAGTTAAGAAATAGAACTAAGTAATTTTGTACCCAGGAATTAATTAGTAGCTCTTATCAAGGCAGTGGTGACATAGTCATTTGGTAAGGGGAAGAGGAAGATATAATGGACTAGAAATGAATTCAAAATAAGACTAGCCTGTTTTAGGCGGAAGAAAGGAAAATGCTTCCATCAAAAGCATGAATGATAGCCTGTAGTGAAGGCACAGTAATGGACTAAATGACCTGAAGGTTTCCTCTTCCATCATGGCCTTTTTGTTGTGCAGTCCTTTCTTAAATGTCTCTCTGACTGCTGCAGCCCTTTTCTAATTCTGTATATTAGTTACTCAAGAGCATCACTTCTAATGGATGCCTTTGTGAAAGGCTCTGCTACCACTCTTCGAAAACCAGTCATACTCCTAGCAGCTCTCTCTCTTTCTTTGGCTGCATCCAAGTACCCTGTAGCCAGCAGCTTCAGACTCTTTGCCCACTTCCTTTTGCTGTCTACTCTTGATGTGCACCTACCTTTCTCTACATGGAAAGAATGTGTTTTCAAAACTTCCTGCTTTTCTTTTTCATATTGGAAGAACACACAAATGGGCAGATCTTGTGCCTGTTTACACTCCCTGTGAGCCACTAGCTTAGGTTTTCCTTCTGCAATGCCTTTAAACAGTAATGTTTACATACCAGTGTGACCCCTTTTGAAATTGACTGCAGAACTGAAGTGCATCCTAGACTATGGCATGCCATCAGCTTGGCATGTGAGAACTAGTGGTGTCCTGTGGCTGAAACGTGGTGTCCTGTGGCTGAAACATGGTGTCTGTGCCCTTTTTGTCCTAGTGGTTGCTGTCTATCTTGAGTCCCTGTTCATCCTTTGTGTGTTAGTGTGTTTTATTTTAGCCTGGTTGTCCCTGTAGTTCTGTGTTGTTTGTGTCAGTTTTTCCTGTTTTCTAGTTTTGTAGATGGTATGGTGAGGGGATGCTCATGGCATGGCAGGATGTGTTCACCCAGTGGTGACTGCATCACTGCTGATAGCAGAGGGTGTTGTTTCATTCTGTTTAGCTTTAAACCAGTCCGTGTTCCATCTAAAGTTGCTTGGTTTGAAGTGAAATTTGTTCTGTCAGAGGGAAAAAAATTAAGTAGCTTTTTTCAATGTATATGTTGCCTCACCTGAAAGCCCCTTGGCTGGATTTTCTGCTAGACTGTCACAAACCCCATCAATCTCTTCAATTTCTTCAGAAGGAAGAGAGGATTTGCAGGTTAACCGGCTGGAAACACAAATATGGATAAAGCCAGACATACAGAAGACAGATGTGGACTTTTCAGAAATTCTTAATGCAATACAAGAAAGTAAGTTGTTCCTTAGATGCAAAATTGGTTTGTGGTGGAAGAGTCAGCTGAGGTGAATTGAAATTTTAACTGAGGGAGCGTAAAAAGCGATGAGCTGGGTGAGGAGTACGGATTACTAAAATCTCTGAGAAAGTTCAATGAGTTACTGACAAGTAGTAAGAAATCTACTATCAGAGGAGTCATAGTGGTGTTTGAATTATTACATGCCTAAGGATTCCAGTAGTATATATTTCCCATGCAGAAGTAAACAGGAATATTAAGATCACTGCTAATTTAATCCTTTCTTTACACCCTTAGGTGGGTGCTTGAGCTCATAATGTCATGCAAATGCTGCAGTCTGGGCTCTAAGTCTGGATTTAAAGTTACAGCTGTTCCAAAGTGTTTGCCTATACTCACATTTTAGCAGCTGCTGGTTTGGGGGAGTGGAAGTGATGAGCTTGTCACAACTGAAGGTCTGTGTATCTTAGATCTGCATAAAACTATCTCTTTTTATGTCTGATGTGCTGTGGACTAAGAATTGCTTGGTCCACCCTTCTTAAATGCACCTACCAAATGATCTCAGGACTTGTGCTAGAAGTAATACTGCTCTTGTTAACCACAGCAGAAGACAGAAGCAATGAACCCCCTATCCAAAACAGATGCTGGTTGGATGAGGCCTTGAGTGACCTGTTCTAGTAGGAGATGTCTCTTCCTATTGCAGGGGGTTGGTACGAGGTGATCTTTGAGGTCCCTTCCAACCTAAAAATCTTTCTGTGATTCTGTCATTCTGTGTATTTACATGTATTTACAATTATTCACAATTCAGAAACAACACAAGGACCCCCTGAACAAACCCAGAAGGGGCTACCAGCAACCTCCCTTCCCCACCTTTCCTTCTTGGTACTGTTGTGAGTNTAGGAAAGGAAAAAGGAAGCAGAATAATTTGTGCAGGAAATTATGTCCTAATCCAGCAAGTGAATGGAATGATACAGACTTACCATTATTTTTGTTTCGTATCCAATCCATTTCTTTATTTCCCTTTTACCCAAAAGTGCCCAGAAAGTTCCCATTTCTTTGTTTATAACTTAGAACCAGGCTAGAGTGTGAATTTTAAACTACCACACAGGCCATTGTTTATTTTTTGTGACTATACTACTAATACAAAAGACATAAAGGTAATTTCTACCGCATTAGAGATAAATTCTAATTTTTCCCACCATAGTTAATGATAGAGTTTTATGCATGTTTTCCTAAAGACTTCTGGGAAGTCTTTCATAAAACAGTCCAGAAACACTAATTACTAATCAGAAAATGGCTACAGACATACACTGCAAACCAGGGGATAGCACTGGGTGTAAAATTGCAAACCGGAAATCCATCTGACCTAAACCAAACTTACAAACTAAATGGCAGAGGTTCCATATGAACCTGTCAGATATAAACCAAAATTCCCTCTTGTTGCCTTCTCACAACCTCTGTCCGTGGCACCAGGAGCCAAGCATCCAAGGAGCACCAGGAGCAGACCCAATCAAGATACCTTCCTAGTACAGTGGTGCCTCAGTCAGATGGGGTGGAGCTGTGGGGATAGAAGCTGACAGTCCTGAGGGGCTGAAATAGGGTCCTGGGGCTTGGGCAAGGTAGGGGGAACCCTGTGGATCCAGGCAGGGACAATCTGATTTCAAGTTTGTTTTCATTGGCATTGCAGTAAAGTTAAAATTCTAAGAAAATTCTGTTTGTTTGTTTGTTTGGGGTTTTTTAATATTAACCAAAATCTTCTATCCTCTCACTCTATTTAATAATAATTTTAAAAAAATATTCTCTCTGACAGCCAGAACTTAGTGAATTTCCTGAGACAGAGTTGCTAATCCATTGTGTGGTTACTGAATTCAGCATTTAATGTAACAAAAGATTCTGGGCTGTGTAGTACCTGTAGGATGGACTTCCTGAAGCAAAGATTTGTAAATTGCATCTGTCAGCCTTTACTGAGTGCAGAAAAATGTTGCGTTCAAAAATCCAAATAGGTGCTGTAAAAATATAATATGGTACAAAAAGATACAGAAAGATACTTGAGTTTTCATGCATTGCACTTTAGGAAGCAGCAATTCTAGTATCTTGAAGGCTTCCTCTTTTATACTAAGGCAGTCTTAATGGCAGGAAATAGCCAGTTCAAATTCCCTCAAGGACAGCATTCAGGCAGAACTTTCATTTTTGTATCTTTCATTGCCTCTGCCTGCAACAGGTATATATCTTGCATAACGTTCAGAAAGCTTCACTATCTAATTATTTTTGTATTTTTCACAGTTGTTTTCAGGCTATATTGAAGTGTTACATGCAGGTTCACGTGTTGCTCTCATGGAGGCAGTCTGATGAGTTTCAGTTCAGTGAAATTTCAAGTAATTAAAAATGTTTTCTGTTTCAGTAGTTCTTTCTGTTGAGTATTCAGATGAATTCTTCTCAGATGAGCACGAGAAAAAACTGGTTATGATCTGTATCAGATTATTATCTGATGGAGTGGAATGTTTCCAGTCTTGCCCTCTGAAACAGCAGGGCCAATGAAGGTCAAGGTTAGACTGCAATGTCTTTTGGTGGTTCTCCTGTCTTTAATAATTACCTCTGGTAGGATTTTTGTGAATCAACATGGCAAACAATGCTTTAGCATTACTGCTGCATTTGCTAGAAATTGGAGTCTGATTTTTGCCTTCAACATCTCTTAAAACCTCTACAGTTTGTCCTAAAACAGGTCAGATGCAGCCACGGTGACACTGAGAAGCTGCTCCTTATCACATAAACCACAACACCATCAGACATGATCTCCTCTAGACCTGTCAGTAAGTTCACCCTAGCTAGGAATAGGATGGTGTGAATCCAAAGCTGGGTTTAAAGTGAGACACTCCATCCTGGATGTTTGTTTCTAATGCTATCCTGACATTTCTGACAAATGTAGGATGAGTAAAATAAATGGACTGACAGTAAAGATAGCTGCAAAATGGTAGAAGAAACTTAATACTTGGAAAAGAAAAAAAAAAAAAGAAGAGAGAGAGATTTTCTCTCTGATGAATTCACAGACTATGATAATACACACAATACAAACGAGAGTGAAGGAGGTAAAGTAGTTAAAGCTATTCCAATATCTCTATAAAAGCTGGTTGAGATCTTGCAGAACAGAGGGGGCTATCTAAAACAGATGAATTATGATATGAAGTGTTAAGCAGGGATTAAAGATTGTTAAATACCAATACTTGCATACAAAGAATGACAACTGGATTAGTCAGTAGGCAACCTCAAAACTGCTAAACTTAAGGAGTAGTATCTCATTCTAGAAGTTGTTAATTTGGCACCAAATTTTTTATTGTTCTGCTATTTACCTGAAAAAACAAACAAAACAAAAACCAGCTGTTAAAAGTATTAAAAATTCAGAATCTCTGTTAAAAATAATCCTGCTTTAGTTAGATCATTAGCCTAGTAGCAGAATAGATTAATTTGGATGTGAAAGCTTTTCTGTTCTTTCTGAAATTTTAAGTGGCTTTCTAAGAAAAAGTATTACAGTCAAAAATACAATATGTTTCATTAACCTTGTCCTTATTTTAAACATAAAAATGAAGAATATTTTGAAATATTCCTGAATATTTTGATTTTAATTTTTTTTTAAATCTAATTACATCTGTAATAACAGACTTTACACAGATTTTGAATGCTGTAAAAAACGTGGGCAAAAAGGGTGCAATCTCTTCCCTAGGTTAATGATTGATAGGAGAAAGAGTAATGTATTTAAATTACAACATAATTGCATAATCAGGGCAAATATTATTGAGAAAATTTTCTCCTGCTTGTTATAGTGTAAAAGATGCCACCTGCAAAGACTGTGGAGTTGGTAGCACTGGAGATTTCTTTAAAAGGTTTCTTGAACTGGGCTATGGTCCCTGAAGAAGGGAAAGGTGAAAAGGAGGTCACAAAATGCTCATGATGGCATTTAATTTCTGGCAGCTCTTCAGTCTCTCCACAGTGGGATAATGAATTTTCACACCTACAGACAGTAGTTAGAAATGGAACTAAGCTGGTGCCAGCAATTAGAGATTTTTGTCTGTTCCCTGTTAATATAAATTCTCATCAAGAGGAATTACAACTGCCTGTCACTAAGGTTAGGGGAGTTGTGGAGCAGCAAAAAATCAGGAATTTATTGCACAAAAGATGAATGATTGCACAGATCAGTGAAGTCTGCAGAAAGTGTGAAGAGTAGTGGGTTTAACAGACTTGTCAAGAGTAATAGGTACTTGATCCTGTTTTACTCAGGGGATGAGGTTCTGGAGCTGACCTTTGGGGAGCCCTTCTAACAGTTATCACGACTGCCATAATTCCCGATTTTGCCTCTGAAACACAGGATCACAGAATGTCAGGGGTTGGAAGGGACCTCTGTAGATCATAGAGTCCAAATCCTCTCCAGAGCAGGACCATAGAATCTAGTGCAGGTCACACAGGAATGCATCCAGATGGGTCTTGAAAGTCTCCAGAGAAGGAGACTCCACAACCTCTCTGGGCTGCCTGTTCCACTGCTCTGTCACCCTTACAGTAAAGAAGTTCTTCCTGATGTTGAGGTGGAACTTCCTGTGCTGCAGTTTATACCCACTGCCCCTTGTCCTATCATGGGGTGCAACTGAGAAGAGTTGAAACATGAAGTTGGAGAGATGAAGTCTGTCCATAGTTGAAGCTTCATCCTCAACCGAGTGCTTTTATTTCTTCCCACACACATTTCTTTATCAGCCTTTTGCACCAGATCTGCAGTGCATGGACTGAAAACGGGGACCTCACTGGCTGCACCCTGTCCACTCAGAGACTTTCATCCAACAGCCACTGTCAGTAGATGAGTGGATCTGATGTGGAACTCTATACTTGCCCAGCACTCTTCCCCAGCTTCTCGTTGTCTCCTCGCTTACCAGAGCAAGGAACATCACTGTGAATGTAACACTGTTCTAATCTTGAGTGCAGCACCAACCTTTGACTTAGCTTTAACTTAACTCCTAGAGGTTGTTTGGGTGGGTTTTTTTAATCAGAGTAAAATTATCACAGGACATAGAGGAGAGGCTGAGGGCCCTGGAGCATTTTAATCCAGAAAAGAGAAGATTGAGAGGGGATTTAATAAATGTTTATAAATATCTGAGGGCTAGGGGTCAGGAGGGGGGCCAGGCTCTGCTCACTTGCTCCCTGTGATAGGTCATTCCCTACTGGAATGGGCTGCCCAGGGAGGTGGTGGAGTCACCGTCCCTGGAGGTGTTCAAGGTGGGTTTGGACGCGGCACTTGGTGCCATGGTCTAGTCTTGAGGTCTGTGGTAATGGATTGGACTTGCTGATCTTTGAGGTCTCTTCCAACCTTGGCGATACTGTGATACTGTGTGATAGGACAAGGAGCAATGGATATAAGCTGCAGCACAAGAGGTTCCAGCTCAACACAAGGAGGAACTTCTTTACTGTAAGGGTCCCAGAGCAGTGGAACAGGCTCCCCAGAGAGGCTGTGGAGTCTCCTTCTCTGGACACTTTCAAGTCCTGTCTGGATACGTTCCTCTGTGACCTGAGCTAGATTGTATGGTCCTGCTCTGGCAGGGGGTTGGACTCAATGATCTCTTTGGGTCCCTTCCTACCCCTGACATCCTGTGATCCTGTGACATGGCATTACAGGAAAGATGGAGGAAGTTTAACACACTTACTAAGGCAGAAAACTCCTGTTAGGGCACTGCTGGGACTCAAGGTTTCCCGTGGAGGGTGACAGGACCAGGCCTGTCAGGCTGGGTCTGTCCCGCTTGAGCTGGGCACAGAGGATGCCGGGCCCTGCCCTAGGAAAGGACAAGCTAAGACAAGGTCAGGACATCATCCCATGGGCTGACATCAGGATCAGGCCCAGTGAGGAGAACCAAGGTCAGACAAAGCCCTGGGATGGCAGGGTAAGGCCTCCCCATAGTAGTGTTTGGGGGCCTCTTCCCAAAGGCACCAGCAAGCAAGGGCTGCTGAGCCCCATTGCCAGATCCCCAGGCAGGAGAAATGTGCTCCTCTGTATCTCTTCACTCGTTATCAGGGTTGGATTTACCAGCACATCTGTAGATTTAAGATGTAGTTTCATTTATAACCAAAGACTGTGCAGTAGGTAGAGCTGAATGTGCCAGATTCTGCACATCAAAACTTACCAAATTGGGCAAACCCAAACTTCTGCCCAGACTCTCTTTTTCAGTGCCTTTCAGGTAATTTATTTGTGGTCTTCTGCCCCTAGTTGCCCCTCAGGTCTGCACGACTTCTAAGTTGATATTTTATGTAGCAGGTTAGAAACTTGCTTCTTTGTAAGAAATTTTCAGACACTTTACTAATCCAGGAGGTAAATGTTTAAGTTGCTTACCCCAAGAGCTTCTGAAGAAATAATTAATATATGATCTACTGTGTCAGAAAATTGCTTATTTGTCATCAAAGGAGTGTTGTGGTATTCTCTAAGTCTTCGTGCAGCTCACTGGTGAAGTAAATGCTCCACCAGTGTGCATCAGACATTAAACTTAACTGCTATATACTTATACCAAAACTAAAAAGTGGAAATGCTGATGCGTTATGCTTGCTGCCTGCATTTGGTTCATTGGTGATTTTAATGTTTGTTTTTATTTTTGTTTTTAGTAGCTAAGGATGTCAACATTTTTTTTGATGAGTTAGAAGGCGTGAACAGCCCTTCCAAAGATGATGACTCCTTGCTTCACCACGGTAACTTGACCAGTACCTCCGATGATGCCAGCAGGTTGGAAGTTGTGGGAGAGGTAAGAACACAGAGAATTTTTAATATAACAATCATTTACACCTGTTAGAAAAAGATAATAAATCGAATTTGATTTAAAATCTCCTTCTCTGTGAGTCAACTTGTGTCTGACTCATTTTCCGTTCTGAGATTACAACACCAAAATATAAAACATGTCAAGTTAAAATTGTTTTCATACACCCCCAGTGAATAGTTTATACAGGTATTTGTTCTCTCCTTTTCTGAACCATCCAAGTCTAATTCTTCACTGCTTCTGAAAATCATGGACAACTTTTTCCTGATGTGGGTTTTGGTTTTTTTTTTTCTGGCAGAGGGGTGATTAGAACAGATCAAAACTGACAGGGACCAAGTTAAAATTGAAAAGCATAGAAAACCATAGGAAGTTGCTGAAGCCCCTGCCCTGACCTTATTTTGTTTACTAGTTCAGATAAAGTTCAGAATATATAATTATACACTACATTTTTTTTCAGGAGCTAGAGACTTTTGTGGTGCTAATTCTTTTGTGAAACACTGCTGAGGAGAGAGAGATTTTCCTCACACTAGAAATTCAACCCATTGAGAATTGCGCTCGTGGAATGTTTAGATAGATAATTAAAGCAACAAAATTTAGGGCACCTAGAGATATGTTTAACCTTGCTCACAATTTCATCTTCCCCTTTACTTGTGACTCTTTTCCAGCATCACATATAACTTACAAAGGGCTTTATTTCTCTGCTTACTCTATAAGAGGTTTATCTGACACTATTTTCACAGAATCACAGGATGTTAGGGGTTGGAAGGGACCTCTGGACATTGTTGAGTCCAAACCCCCTGCCAGAGCAGGATCATAATCTAGTGCAGGTCACACAGGAACACATCCAGACAGCTCTTGAAAGTCTCCAGAGAAGGAGACTCCACAATCTCTCTGGGCAGCCTGTTCCAGTACTCTGTGACCCTTACAGTAAAGTTTGTTGAGGTGGAACTTCCTATCTGTAGTTTATATCCGTTACCCCTTGTCCTATCAAAAGGAGCAACTGAGAAGAGTTTGTCCCCTCCCTCTTGACCTCCAGCCCTCAGATATTTATAAACACTCATTAGATCTCCTCTGAGTCTTCTCTTCACCAGACCAAAAAGCCCCAAGTCACTCAGCCTCTCCTCATAGGGCAGTGCTCCAGCCACTTCATCATCTTCACAGCCCTCTGCTGGACTCTTTCAAGCAGATCCCTGTCCCTCCTGAACTGGGGAGCCTGCGTTGCATTTTGGGATGATGTACCATATAGTCTTTAACAAAAGGAACACATGTAAAAGGCACATAAACTTTGCAAGTTAAAGAAAAAAAGTGAACAGAAAATGGTCAGAAGGGCAGAGGATGATACAGAGCAACATATTTTTGCTCTTAATTTGACAATACTGCAAAATCTTTTTTTTTTTTTTTTTAATCCTCTGAGATATTTTCGTTTGTTGTTTTAAAGGAGAAGGGAAAACATCTGAGGGATCTAGGAAGCATAAATGGCAATTCTGTTTTGCCACTGGAGTCTCTACGGCATGCAGAAGAAGACCCATTCCTTGTGGTGCTCTCTAGACAGGTCTGTGCTAACATTTTAGTTCAGATCAGGAGTGTACGTTTGAAGCAAGTCTCTCAATTGCCCTTCTCTTATGCTTAGTTTGCATTCCAGAGCAGGACTGGATTTTAAACCTGGATTCCTTCTGTATGCAAATGAATTGTGAGATGTTGTCCAGTGAGTCTCCTGGACCAGACTAGAGTAGGCCCAAAACCCTCAAGTATGGACAACAGATCTTCAGCATAAACTGCTTTCTGTATAGATCCTTCCTTATTACACTTTACTTGCTCAAACACAATGACTCTGGGACCTACAGAACAGGAAGAATGTTCCACCAGGAGGCTTAGAAACCAGTGTAGGACCATCAAGATGAACCAGTCTCTAAATATACTGCAACCTTCCTTTATTGAAATAACCTTGAATACCCTTTAGGTTTTTATATATACATCATCTCAACACAGATTTTTTTAATGAAAAATCATAAACTGTGCTTTCTGAGCTGTTTTTGTATTTAATGCTCTGTGAAAAACACTTGTGATATCTTGATAATATCATTTGTCAGCATGATATGCAGTATAGATATAAATGGTTTGTTGCTGTTATTTCCTTAGGGCTTAAATCTTTTTACTTGCCTTCTTTTCCAGTTCAAAGAACTGTTCCACTATATCAAGTCTGCATTAAGCTGCGTCAGGACTCAGGCATTGTAATAAAAGAACCTTAGAAAAATTCCTTCTTCTGCTTCCAGTAAACTGAATATACCAAAGGGAAGGGAACTCTTGGGACATTCCATTGAGTTTTCCACTTAATCAAAATGTCTGCAGAGAATCAAGAAAACAGCTTACACTAAATTCTTTGGATTGGAATATTTGTTGGCTTTTTTTTCTTATAGGAATCATTTGTCCTCTTACTATGTCCACTTCTATCAGTAGAATCAGAAAGATAACTTACACTAAATTCTTTGAATTGGAATATTTGTTGGTGTTTTTCTGTAAAAATCATTTGTCCTCTTACAATGTCCACTTTTGTCAATAGAATCAGGAAGATAGCTTACACTAAATTCTTTGAATTGGAATATTTGTTTGGGTTTTTCCTATAAGAATCATTTGTCCTCTTACTATGTCCACTTTTGTCAACTAAATTCAGAAGCAATTCTCCTATAGCAAAACTATTTTGAAATTTCCCTACTTTTCCCAAATGTGAATGGTAAGCCATTTATTTTTTCAGAGATCTGATCATAGGGAATGGCTCTTTCTGGCAGGAAAGGTTGAGCAAATTCTGTATAAACAGTGAGAAATTAACATAACCCCCAGTTTAGCTTGAAACTGGACTGGTCTTGAGGTCTCTGAGGGTCTCTGCCCACCATAGTGCCCTGACAGAGGGCTGTTTGTTCCCATAGATTATTGTGCTGGTTTAAGG